>RJWH01004447.1:0-107260 GCA_004363575.1 Solenodon paradoxus | reverse complement strand
GGCCCTAGGTGAATCCCTTTCCCTCTCTGGGTCCCAGTTCACCATTAGTAAAGTGATCAACAACCTGTAACAACTCCATGGTCTGGAACTCCTGCTTCCACACTCAGTGTCCTGGCAAGAATGGAAGCAGAAACGGGGCTCACAGAATCCCTCAGAAGACCATCTTCTCTTTTTCCAAGTCTCAGTCTTTCAGATGAGCAAGTGGGAAAGAATCACCCTGAGAAGCTCAGAACCTCCTCTTTGCACTCTGCCCTCATGAAGGACCCAGAAGCTTCGTGGCGCTCCAGGAGAAACTGAGTCACTGGCCTCACCTTCCCCTCTGTGGCACCCAGGTCTGAGGCCAGGGCAAGGTGCAAATGGTTAATTCCCCCAGACCCGTGAGCTTCTTTCCGACCCCAGTTTCTACAGCAGAACCCCATGTTTGCGTTGGCAGCTGGGCCAGACGACGGCAGAATGGGCGCTCAGCAGGGCCTGGAAAAGTCAGCTCATCCCACAGCCAGGCCAGGCCTGCCTCACTGGGGTCCCTGCTCTGCCACCCGCCGCCCCATTACCTCAGCGCCACACAGGACATGACCACATGGCCAAGGGTGAGGGGCAGCGAGCAGCTGAGACAGGCCGGCCTTTCATGGAGTCCCTGGCCCAGCTCAGACAGGCAGCCTCGAGGAGGCTGCAGAAAGACGCCTCTCCCCACAGTCACTGGCAGGCCCCGGGTGCCCCCCGATCCCAGGCTGGTCCTCACACGGAGCTCTTGGCCCAGAAAGACACACGCTGTAAAGCGGCAGGAGGCAGAGCAATGTCAGAGCCAGGAGAGCGCATACCCTCCCTTGAGCCGTGTAAGGTGGCTTTGGGGAAGGCCTCTGGGACAGCTTGAGGCCAGCCCATCAGGAGCGTATCTAGCCTTGGGGAGGACCACAGAGACTCAGAGCAGAAAGGACATTTGACCTGACTCTTGAGGGACAGAAGGAAGACCACTCCAGCTGGAGGGAAGGGCCTGAGCAAAGCCAACGGGTACAGCAGACCTGGCATCACACTCAGCTGTCTTCCAGGATGAAGGTGGTGACAGCCACCGCCCCTCTTTGGACCTGAACAGCAAACTCATCCCCTCGCCCCCTGCCAGACCTCAGTCCAGCCAGTTTGCCTTGCTGGGCTTCCCACCCTGCACAATGGGCAGTCAGTGGGCTGCAGACAAGGGGGTGGCCCCTGACTCACAGCAGGCCCCCATGAACATGTGACCCTCTCCCGTGAAATTACCAGCTTCTGTCCATCTAAGGGCAGGGAGGTCAGGAGAGCCCCCACCTCTCTGCCACCAGCCTTGCATTCCCCCACCTGTCAGATGGATGATGGGATTGTCCCTCACCCTTAATCCTCCTCGTGCTCATCATGGCTCCAGAAAACCAAAAGGTGCTTTCCCTGTCAAGACATTTCTTTTGTGACTGTGACTGTAGGTTGAGACCAGCCTGGGTTCAAGTCCTTATGGCAACTTGCTCCACTCTGGGCTCAGCTTCCCATCTGGAAAATCCAGCCACTGTGCAGTCAGCCTCCCCACCCTGCCTGCATGCACCCCCCAGGCACGGGTGGGTTACTGAGAGAATCAGAACTGCCCTCTGCCTCCCCTGCCCACAGATGAGGACCCCACGCTGGAGCCGTCACAGAAGCGTGGTAGTAAGATGTGTCCAGACCCTCCAGGGCCCCAGGGCCCCAGCCCACACTGTGGAGAAGCCGGATGCCGTCATCCATGGCACATCTCTCTATAAATCACAGCTCTGGTCTTTCTCTGAAGGAGTAATAGGTGCGTCCTGGTGGCCTAGTTTAGTGCACCTGGCACAGTCCACGTGCATCCCAAGGTCCAAGTTTAAGACCCAGGGCCTGGGGAAACAACCAAGATGAGCAACAACTAAATACTGCTCCTTCCACTCTCTTCCTACCTGCCCAACTGCCTACTTGCCTTCACTCCTGACTACACTTTGCCTTAAAAAAAAAATAAATAAATAAAAAGCATTGTAATAATAGTCCTCTTCCAGTTAGAACTTCTAGAAGTTGACCGAAGCTGATATGCCTGGTGCTTAGCCAGTCACAGGCTCCCAGGCTGGTGGGATGCAGGGGTGGCCTCTGCTTCCCCAGGCCTCCCCACTACCCTCCTGGCCTGCTAGCACCCCCAGCTCTGGCCTCTCAGATAAGGAGGCAAAGCAGCTCCTGGGGAGATGTGAGCTGGCCTCAGGGCTCGCTTCCT
Source organism: Solenodon paradoxus (assembly GCA_004363575.1). Classification (NCBI taxonomy): domain Eukaryota; kingdom Metazoa; phylum Chordata; class Mammalia; order Eulipotyphla; family Solenodontidae; genus Solenodon; species Solenodon paradoxus. The sequence continues at coordinate 105,030 of RJWH01004447.1, read as the reverse complement.
CCTGCCTGCCCGTCCTCCCGCCCTCCCTCACCTCCGCCACCTCCCTGTCCCCCCCCAAACCCAAAGACTTCTGAAAAGAAAGGGCTTTTCTGAACTGCCTCTTTTTTCTCTTTTCTTTTGTCCTGCCCAGGGGGAGGTTGTCATTGAGGGCCATCCCCTGTGCCCAGACTGACTTGAGATACTTCCCTGGACCCCTCCCTCGGCCTTCCGCCTTTCCCCGGGAAAGGTGCCAACCAGTGAGGAGATTCAGATGTTCACACAACCCTCCAGGGCCGAGGCAACCTTGCTGGGACTGCACATGAACTTCTGGGCTCCAGGTAACATACTCAGAGGACTTGGGGCTAAACAGGGAAGCAAAATGCAGAACAAGACCAGAGGGTAGACTATAGGGAGTGGTGGGGACTGTGGCAAACTGCAGGTTACAGGTGCAAACAGAAGGGGCTCTTCCACGCCAGCTGATGTTGTCACAAGGAATGTGGTCGCTGGTGCCCTCTCCTTAGCTTGAAAGAAGCTAGAAATTTAGATCAGGAAAATAACAGTAAGAGCTGCTGATTTACCAAACCCTCGTTAAAAATATCTGTGTGACCTTCGGTGTTTGGTTTCTTTCACTTTGCGTCATGTGTGGGTGGCTCACGCCGGCTGTGGCATCAGTGCTTCGTCCCTTTTTGAGGCTGAATTCCATGGCACGTGTAGACCACACTTTGTTTCTCCGCTTAGCCGTTGGCATTCTACTTCGTGGCTTTTGTGAATTGTCCTGCCATGAACATGTGTACACGTGTTTGGTTAATGCCTGCTCTCGAGTCCCAGGTTCGAACTGCTGGATCATAAAGCAATTTGATATTTCGCTTTCAGAGAAACGGCCAAACTTTTCCACAGTAACTGAACCCTTTTCCATTCCCAGGAGCCAGGCAAAGTTCTCCTCACCAGGATTTGTTATTTGCCATTTTTAAATTATAACCATTTTAATGGGTATAAGATAGTTTTCAATTGCATGTCTCTGAGAGCTCAGGTGTCAGTGTATAACGCAAGGTGTCAGCTGCTGAGCATCTTTTCCTGTGCCTGTTGACCTTTGCATATCTTCTTTGGAGAAACATTCAAGTCCATCGTCCACCTTTTAAAGTGTGTTTTCTTGCCTTTCTATAGTTAAGTTATAAGAGTTCTGAATAATAGGCACTTATCAGACACCATTCTTCATTTTCGTCATGTCTGCGCAAATGTTAGCTTATCAGGAACGTCTCTCCAGGGCACATGGCAAATAGTCATGCTCACGAGCCCTCCCTTCAGTCCCCTTCTGCTTCGTTTTCTTCCTAGTACTGATCCCCGTGTAAGACAGCAGCACAAAGCGATTGCGTGTGTGTTTGTGTGTGTCTGCGTGTCTGTGTGTGTCTGCAGGTCTGTGTCTGTGTGTGTCTGTCTGTGCGTCTGTATGTCTGTGTGTCTGTCTGTGTGTCTGTGTCTGTGTGTATGTCTGCTGATCTGTGTCTGTGTGTCTGTGTGTCTGTGTCTGTGTGTCTATGTGTCTGCTGGTCTGTGTGTCTGTGTGTCTGTGTGTCTATGTGTCTGCTGGTCTGTGTGTCTGCAGATCTGTGTGTTTGTGTGTCTGCAGGTCTGTGTGTCTGTCTGTGTGTCTGTGTCTGTGTGTATGTCTGCTGATCTGTGTCTGTGTGTCTGCAGGTCTGTGTGTCTGTGTGTGTGTCTGTGTGTGCGCACACAGATTTGAAGCCCTCCGTTTATCCTGTAAAATGTAAACTACAAAAACAGGGACCTTGCTATTTTTTTCATCTCTTCTCTCAAATTCTAGAGCAGCGCACATGTACGCGTTCAATAATTATTTGTAGATGAAGATATCTATCCATCTGAAGCTTGGATTTGGCTGGTAAGACAGCAGCTTGTGAGCACGTTTCAGGCTAGTGTGTCCTGCAGACAGAAGTCCTGCAGAAAATCCCTGATTAAAGGGTCCCCAGGTCAGTCCCGCTGGGCAACATGGCATTCCTAATCCCCCTCGGGCGTCCTCAGATGCATTAGCATATTAAAGGGTCTGAAAAGGTTTGCAGGAAAGAGACCTGATTGTGAGAAGCCCAGGAGGCATCTGTGCGCCCAGAACCTGTTTTGAGAGAACCTCTCACAGGCCTGACCTCTGCAAAGCCGCACATTTCAAAGGCCCCTCTAAGCCCTGAGTTAGGAACCTTCTTCTTTCATCTGCTGGTCCAACAACAGTTACTGAGACTGTTCTGGACCAGGCGTGGGGGAGCTTTGGGGACACAGTAGAGAGGTGACAGGCATGTGTCCCTGCCCTGTGTGGTGGAGCCCACACTGAAGGGCCCCTTTGTCTGTGTCAACTCCGCTCCCACCAGCAACCCAGGCCTCCCCATCACACGGTGTAATGTTCTCAGAAAGGCTTTGTCAGCCCCAAACAGGCTCATCCAAATCCACGGAGACCTGGATGCCAGCCCCACACTGCTGTGAGCGCTCTGTGGGAGGTCTGGTCAGCAATTTCGTCAACGTGCAGTGAGCATCTGCATGTCCAGGCACTGAATTCAAGGCAGAGGACACAGGTGTCAACCAAGAGACACTGGGATGCCCTCCCATCGTAAGCCTGCAGCAGAGAGGAGACAGAGAGGAAAACCAACAGAGATGCCGGGGGAGAGGGAGAACAGGAAAGGAAAATTATTCAAGCACTGTTGAATGCAATAAGCTGGGAAACCCACTTTTCATGGGGGAAGGCCTCAAGGAAGGGTTCTCAAGAGGTAGCATTTAAACTGCCAGCAAAAGAAGAGAAAGCTTCTGGGGGGCACGCGTGGAAGAGCAAGCTGATGGAAGAGAATCTGGGAGATGAGATGGGAGCCGTCGGAAGTGGTGTGTCCGTCAGCTGTGCCTGCTGCTGCATCGGAACCGCGCCCAGCATCACAGCCCACCTCTGAGAGTCCACTGGCATGGGGGTCTCCACTGGGCATGGCTGAAGCAGCTCTGCCCAGCGCTGTCTCATCCTCCTCCTGGGACCAGGAGGCCAAGGCCTTCTCTCAACAGCAGCAGTGCCGAACAGCAGTGGCCGCTGCAGTTTCTAGGGGTCTAGACTCAGAGCAGACACACCGCGGCTTCTACGTTCTTCTATCGATGAAATCAAGTCAGCCGGCCATGCTCGGGGCAGGGAACGACATCGCAGCAGAGCTGGGAGAGCGCAGTGAGAGAGAGGGATGGGTGGGCGCTCGCATGAGATGGAGCAAAGCAGATGAACCCCAGAGCCAGAGGGGCGCGTCCCCGGGTGCCGCGACAGACGGGAGGTCAGAAGTGAGGAAGGGTAGTGTCAGTTTGGGGTTCTGGATTCCTCCTGGAGCTGTGGGTGCATGGGTGGGGTGCAGGCTGCAGGAAAGAACAGGCAGGGGACCTGTAGCCGGCAATGTGGCCCCTTCTCCAACTGCACCGTGCAAGATCGGGGGGCCGGCTCCCTGTCCACCCCACCCCGGCTGGAGCCTGGGCTTCGCGCCGCCGTGTGCTGTGAGGACCGGACGCCCGCTGTGATCTACGACGCCCATAGCTCACAGCCCGGCTGCCGCGAGGATGATGTGTTGTTAGCATCCATCACCGCCTGACGGGCACCCAGCGCCAGAATTCGGCAGCTGCCCTTCACCGGGACACTTAATTATAAAGGCCTGAAATTTTCCCCACGGGCCTGGGAAATGAAGGCTTTGTTTACCAACCGCAAGCTGGGAGGCTCCCGGGGGGAGGGCCGATAGATCACGGCCCCCTGGCAGAGCAGTGCAAATACTAGTCCAATGGGGGAGCTGTCGCCTCACCCCCACAGGCCCGGCCCTGCCCTCCAGTTATTCTGTGAATGTTGACGCTGGACTCTCTGCCGCCGCCTCACCTGTGTTACACCTGAGCCTGCTGCCAGTCGAGTCAGCAGCAGCCAAGCGGTAACCCCGCTTCTGGGGTCCAGCCCCTCGGAAAACTGGAGGGAGCTGGTGGATCACGGGTTGGCCAGCAAGCCCAGCACACATCCAACAAACCATTGTCGCCGCCCTTCAGGACCGAGTTCATCGAGACCAGTGGTTCTCAAAGAGCGGGCCCCGGACCAGCAGCCCCTCACCCAGGACGCCACTAGACACACACGTTCCTGGGCCCCTGCGCTGACCGGAGCGTCGGTAACGCGTCTCTGGGGGTGAGCCCAGAGATGGGTGTTTTCACACGCGCTCCAGGGGTTGCTGGTGCCTGCCGAGTTGGAAACTCTTTGATGGCTTCACTCCCAGTTGCCTGTTTGGCTTCTGGGCCGTGGACGCTCTAGAGAAGGAGCAGCGTGGCCTGGCCTGTCACCAGAAAGAAGGGACGGCAGACACTGGACGCGGGCCTCCACCTTCCCAAGTCCCTGCATGCAACTTTGATGGCTGGTCTTTCTGAGCTTTTGTTCTCTTCTATTAAATTTAGAAAGCTAACCGGGAGCCGTGTCAGCTCCGTGAGGGAGACCCAGACCTTATACCCAAAAGACATCTGCTCAGCAGAAGCGGGCCTGGCCCTGGGTCTCCCCACCCTGAGGTGCGTGCCACTGCTCCCACCTGCACAGGGCTGCCGCTCTCCTGGGACCACCTACTGGAGGAGGGTGGCCAGTCCTTGCCGATGCCTCACTCAAGGCCAGGATGGAAGATTCTTGAGCAAGAGGAGGCCAGGATGGAAGATTCTCGAGCAAGAGCCCCTTCCTCACATTCACCCTCTGGCCTCACTCCTGGGCTGTGGGGATTGGTGGAGGCAGGGGGTCCCACTGAGAGGAGAGGACCCCCAGAAGCACAGAGGCCAGAAGCGAAGACAGCCTGCGGCGCCCTGAGCACCACGGGGCACACGTCTGGGGCCCCACTCTCTTCTGCCACCACACTTCAGATGAGCAGGCCTGTCCTCACCCTGCCATCTCCTTGGCTCCTGCCCCGACCCGGAGGTGCAGGGCGGTGTCCCATGGCGCCCGAAACGCAAACCCAGCTCTGTCCAGGTCCATGACCCAGAACTCTTTCTATGAAGGGCTGACATTGGAAGAGACCAGAGCCTTCCAGGAGAAAGGAGAGTGCAGTCAGAGCCAAGAGCAGGGGCGTGCAGGAGGGCCGCGCTAGATCTTAGCCCGGTGACTGGTTCAAGAACTGTCCCCTCCCAGGTCAAATCTCCTCGGGCCGCGGGGAGACTGTGCACCAAGCGGGCCTGGGAAGGCTTTACAAGCCACCAAGTGTGGTCCTCAGGTTACTGTGGCAGCCTTAAGGAGGTCGCCCTCCCTCTGGGACTCAGTTTCCCCAGCTGCACAACCAAAGGCTTGGATTCAGTGACCCCGCAGTTCTGCTCTCACCCTGAGACAGCGTCCTTGGGTCTTTTCTGGGTGACACCCATCGGCAGGCACCAGGCACACAGTTGGCGCCTGCCAAGTGCAGAAGCACTCAGGGGTGGCTGCTCCCAGCCACGGCACCGGGCAGAATCAGGACCCAGGCTGCCCAACCCCCAGTGCCTTTCTCTCTCCTCCTTCCCACCAGAAATCAGAAATGCCCCCTCGTGTTGGCATTTGATGCCCAGTTACAGGGAGTCACCTCTTTAACAGCAGCCGGCGTATGGATCAGGGAAGGGTCAGCTCTGCAGGGTCCAGTGGAGGAAATGGCTGCAAAACACCGGCACCTCGCCAACTGCAGTATCTTAACCAGTGGTCTGCCCTGCTCAGCAAAGACCCCCATCTTCCCAGACACCCCCGTGTCAGGGATGAGAGGGACCCACTTCCTAACACGGACCCACTCTTGCAAACCTTGTTGCTGGCATAGCGGTATCTTCTTCACACCCGAATGGAGATGCCCACTCTGACTGCTGGGCAGAGGCAAGGGAGGAGGGCTGGCAGCTGCACAGGGCATGGTGAGTGAGCGTGGAGCCGTCTTTGCAGGGAGCACATGAGCGGGAAGGAGGGAGGAGGTGATCCTAGGGACTTGATCGGGGGATGGCCACGCCCTCCTTTATCAGTTAGGACTCTTTCTACATGCATTACAGGAAACCAAGTGCAAACTGGCCGAGGAAATAAACAGGGAAATCTGTGGGAGCTTATGGATCTGGGGAATCTATACACTGACCCCTACCTGCCGGCAGTCGAAAATTCTAGGGAGGGTTCATTTCCAGTTCCTCCCTGCCTACCCATTAAGAGACAGAGGGAGGGCTGAGCCAGACAGGGAGCATTTGGTGCCGCCCATGGGATGGGACCGGCATGCACGGGAACACGCCAAAGGGACACCAGGGGAGCCCAATTATCCAAGCCACCCCCTCCTACACCCTCCACAGGGAGAGATGTTTCTCTTCTTCCAGACCAGCTCAGAAATAACCCCCTCTGTGAAACTTTCTCCAGATCCCCCGTGGAGAACTGGAATTTGTCTTCTGGCAGCAATTTTATTTTCTTTCTACCCTGAGTGCAGCTTTCATTCATTTTCCAGGCTTTTCTTCGATGGCAGCTGGGCACTGGGCACTGTGTGGGGATCTGCTTACGCCGCCCTCTAACTGCTCTGGACCCGCCCGAGAGCACGGCCCCTGCGTTCTCGGCGGGCGGACGAGGCAGGTTCATTTCCCAGCCCCCGTGTCCAGCACAGAGTAAACACTCAGAAGTGTGTCCCGCGGCCCCTTCAGAGTCAAAGCAGACATCGCGGGGCATGCAAAGCCCCTGGTTAGGTAGGAAACCTGCTGAAATAAGAGATCTGAAGAAACAGTAGCTCGTGTGTGGACACAAACCGTGTGAATCTCTCAGGAACACAACCCATCTGTCTCGCCCCAGGCGCTCCTAAGCCACCTCCCCCTGGGAGCCCCCAGCTCAGGAGCCATCTAAAATAAGAACTGCCTGGCCCTGCTGGTGCTGAAAATTAGGGCTTTATTCCGAGATGCCAACAGGTGTCAAGCAACAGCCTGAAATCAGTCAGGATGCGCCAGGACTTACTTTAGATGAGCCCTCTGTTCAAACCGTCGGCCACACCCGGTGTGTCGTCTTATAAAGCGTTGAGTGGAGGGAGCCCACACACTCTGCGTCTGAGCTCAGGGTGTCAGGGAGCCCACAGGTACAGAAAACCGCCTGTGGCTCAGCCTGGCTTGCACTATGCGGCACAGAGGTGTGGGGACACTGCTCTCCGTGTTAAGACACTGCCTCGCAAATGACAAAGCAGCACTGTCTCCACGACTGGTTCCAAGGCTCACAGCCCAGGGAGGCAGAGTGGGGCATGAGCCCCTGGCTGCCCCCAGCCCATTGGAGAAGCCAGACCGTGCTCCCCATTTCTGGGAGAAGTCCACCCGCAGCCCTCCCTCCCTCGGCAGGTTCTCTGGGTCACGCGACCTGCCCCAGCCACACCGCTTGGGCAGAGCGACAGGCATCAATCTACAGGGGCACCCGGGTGGGTGGAGGGCTGGCTGGGAAGACAAAATGGGCCAGCAGGATGTCTCCTCCCAGGATGTGCGGGGAGCTGGAGCGAGGAGGCAGCTATCCAGGGCAACACGGTCAGGCTGTGACTTCAGTGGGTGTCCAGGAGCGGCTGGGCACATGACACCACTGCCCCAAGTCATCCCAGGATCGTCACCCTCTTTCGTAGCTGACCTTTCCATAGCCGCTGGTGGGAGAGGCCACCAGGCAGCCCCAGAGAGGCGAGAGGATATCTGGAGGACACGTGCGTGGGAGCGTGTGTCTGTGTGCGTGGCGAGCAGTGCGGGTTGTCGGTCCCCACGGGAGGGCGGGGCCGGGGCTGCAGAGCAGGTGGCTATTCATCAGTCTCAGCGAGCGTCCCACCCTCGAGATCCCCTCCAGGCCAGCGCACTTTCGACAGAGCAGCCAGGCCAGAGCCCTGGGGCTCACTTGGAAATGCTGACACCCCACGACAGAAAGGGCTTCGCACTCCCAGGCCTACAGGGCCCAGTGGCACTTCCCCGGGCCACACAAGGACTTGGAGCCTGGCGGGCCATGGTGGGAAGTTTCCCCAAAGAATAGATTATAAGTGACTCGGTGAGCACCACTGATCTTCCTCTAAAAGAGCGACCGGGTCCTACCCTGAGTCTCTGGTCGAGGTGAGGAAGGACTTGCCCTCGTGACCCTCTGCATGCTGTGGGGAGTCAGACTTTGGAAGCAGCCACCGTGCATCTCAAGTCCTCACATCTCTTCATGGATAACATTGGGGGCATAATGTTTCCTTCTTCATTGATTGTTCCAAAGGAACTTAACATATAAGTCGCTGCACAATAATTGTCAGTTCCTTGAGCATGTCAGTTCCCTGCGTAGTGACCCGGAGTTATCTGTGTACTAGGGGCCAGGAACGCTGGGGTCCACTTCTTTGCTCAGGACTGACATGCTACCTGACTCTGACAGTCCCTGTCCTCTCAGGACCATACTTGCTCTTGGTTCTGTAAGAAAAGTGTGGCCTCCATTCATGCCTTCGTTTCTACTCTGGGCTGGATCCAGTACCAGCGGCACAGGTGTAGCCAGAGTAAGTCGTGTGGCATCCAGGAAGGCTTCCTGGAAGAAGAGTCATCCAAACGGACTCCTTTCTTTCTTGGGCAGATGCAAGAGTAAACAGCCCATCAAAAGAGAAAGGAGTGCCCCTCAGGGTGCCCCCGGCCTGCCTGTCAGCTGGCTCATTGAGGGCGTAACTCACAAGCGTACATAATCTACCTGGGCCTGTGTAGACATGCCAGGCACACACCCACCAGCAGACGGGGTTCCACAGGCCCAGAGACAGTGTCTCGGGGAGCAGGATTGATTTGCGAGAAAACAGGAAGCGACTCTAAATGTTCAAGCCTCCCTCGGTGGCCCCGCTCTTTTTCCACACTCTGGAAAGAAGCTTTGGACGAGGCTGGAGGGTGGAGAGGTGTGTAATGCTCCCGTTATTTCCTAACGTCCGTCCCCGTGCCCCAGAGTCCTGGACCGAGTGGCGTTATCTCCTCCCTGGCTGGGAAGGGGCTAGTCTGGAGCCAAAAGCACCAAGATATGGGGAAAAAGCATGAAGAACTATGCAAACAGGCTGCTGGCTTCCGGCCAAGGAGAACGGAGCCAAGGGCTCTCCTCAGGCCCGGCCCAACCCAAACGCGGGCTGCCGCCCCAGCCGCTAGCCACAGAGGGGACCGGGTCCCAAACTGGGCGTCTGTGGCTGCTTCCTGAGCGAGCCCGATGGGTGTGACTCAGACAGCGCACACCCAGGTGCTCGCCGCCACGCGGGAGTCCCGCCTCTGCCTGCCTGCCTCCCTCCTGTGTCCGCCTCGGAGCCCACGTCTCCCTCCCTCCCAGGCAAACAGGAGGAAGCCGGCAGAAAGAAGCCGACCCTACGAGAAGTCACCACGGAACATGCATTCAGGTGAGACACCATATTCTGCTAATCACATTGACAAAAATGAAAAGACCAACACTGTCCTTTATTACCGAGGGGGCGCAAACCGGCCCTCCTGAGAAATGCTGCTGGCAGTAACCCCCCGCGTTAACTGTTCGGCGCAGCATTTGGCAGTGTCTCCGAGAGGTCAGGGCGTGTGCCCAGCGACCCAGCCGTGCCCCCTCGTTCACAGCCGTGCAGGGCTGCTGGGGTGCGACAGCCCTGGGACACACCACTGTTGGTCACAATGGGAATGTGCGAGTCATCTAAGAATTAAAGGGCATTGTGCAAATAAGCCAGGGGAGGTGTCGCCATATGAAGGAATGTCACACAGATGTCAGGAAGAGTGGGTCAGGGCGACGTGTGCCAGCGTGGAAGATGTCCCCGAGGAGCCGGACTCTGGTTTCAAGTCTCTTCCAGCTCTGAATTGTCTCTTTTCTGTCCTCCCTGTGGCCTGAGCTCTGATGAAGGCTGGTGGCCTCACGGCTGACTCGGGGGCCGTGCTGGGCAGCCTTCTGCCCCGGGTCCACTTGGCACCGGCAGCAAAGCATCATGAGGGTTACCCACGGGTGTGCACTCCCCCGTCACACGCTGGAGATGCGGAGAAGGTGCCTGCGGCCCCAGGAGCCCTGCGAGGTTGCAGGCAGGCGAAGACCCGTCGGAGCGCTCGAGAACCATCTGGGGACGGACCCACAGGGAAGCCAGGCCAGTCCAGGGAAGGTGGAAAAAGAGAAGAGGTAAGAAAGGTTCTCTATCTACCTATCATCTATCATTTTATTGATCATCTATACCAATCATCTATCGTCTACCTCAATCTACTTATGCAGCTATCATCTGTCTACCATCTCTATCGACCCATCGTCTTTCATCTATCATTTTATCATCTCCTCTATCATTCATCGATGTAGCTATCTACCATCTAGCCTCTCACCTGTTATCTGTCATCTACCTCTATCGCTGTCAGTCTAGCATCTATCTACTGATGGATCGATCTGGCTATGACGGCATGAGCAGGAATGGGTGAATAGTCTATCAGTCACCTACTGATGCAAAACGCTGTGTAACAAGCCGCCCTGTGTGCCGTAGAGCGACAGCGTGTATCTCACTCACGAGCCTGCAGGCTGGTGGTGGACTGGGTTGGACTGAACAGTTCTAACCCTGGCTGAACAGCTCACATGTGCTGCGTGGGGCCAGCTGTGGGTTGATCTGAGATGTCTCTGGTGGGGCCTCTGTCCCCTTGTCTAGTTGCTGAGAAGTGTCAATCGTCACAACTGGCTATTAGCTCCATGTCACAGATGAAAAGACTGAGGCTGCGAGAGGTGGAGGGCCATTCCCACGCCCACACAGCCAGAAATGGGAGGTAAAAAGGAAATTTAGTCTTGTCCACCACACTCACGGTTTTTTCATTGCATCCTAAGAAGCATCCCAGGGTTGGTTCCAAAGGTCACAGCGGCAGTTATCCAACCTCAAGGCGGTGAGGTCCCATCTGACTCCATATCACCTGACGAGGCCCTGGCACGTGGTTTAAGAGGCGGGCATTGGGATCTGGCAGATGTGGGTGTAGGTCCTGCTGAGAACCCAGCCTCCAAGAGGCTTAAGCAAAACCAAACAAAACAAGTCGGAGATTTTAAAGTCAAGTTCTTCCCACTTCCTCGTCTCTGAAAGTCGCAGGTCTGTTTTCTCTGCCTCTAAAAACAACTCTGACGGCTTTGCTGTCTGCAGAGCTGAGAAGCACTTTCTCAGTCCCCCAGACAGGTGCCCTGTGGAGAGTCCCTTCCCAAGGAGCCAGGCGCCTGCCCTTCCAAACTGCACCCTCGCTTCTGTCGAGTGACTCCGGGCAAGCCAGTCAAGATCGCTGGACTTGGGGGGTCCCCACCAGTTGACTGGGGACTCTCACTCCAAGGAAACACAGAACACATCTGAGGACTCAGACTAGAGTCCAGTTTGCGAGCTGCGGAACGAGTCCAGGACTGCTGAGGCCGGACTGCCAATGCGAGCCTTTCGGGGCCTCACTTTCTCCCCTGACATTGGGGGGACATTCCCCACACCATTTGGGCTGGTGAGCTAATGGCGGAGGGGTTGTGACAGAGACCTGCACACAGCAGGTGTTCAGGGACTCAGCGGTCAACTCATCCTAACAGCTGGCAGATCCATGAAAGTCTTGGTCTCACTTCGGGGAAACTGAGGCTTGGGAGGACCGGAACTTTTCTAGGACCCGGAGAAATTAGGAACAGTCTTGAGGGTCTCCCCAACCCCAAACTTTGGGATCACCCAGCAGGCTGGGCCCCAGGCGGGGAAGGCGAGGCAGGTCTAGTTGGGGTTCACACAAGTCACCCGGCACCACCCTTGCACGTGGCTCTGTCCCGTGAGATCGCCTTCAGTCCCAGCAACACCCCAGGAGGCTGGTGCTGCTGCGCTGCCAGGAGGCAGGAGGACACTTGAACTCGAGTGGTGGAGTCGATGGGTCCGTGCCATTCCCACAGGGACCCGGCTGCCTCTCTCTGGCCTCCTCGCCCCCTGGAGAAGACCCACGGGGGAATGACACCATCGGAATCCACACGGAATGAATGAAAGAGGAACTAAGTCATTCACGCGTGTCAGCACTTGAACTGTTATTGGCAACACACGGCTCAGGACAGAGTTCACAGCCGAGGGTGCCGGGGTGGGCCTGCGTCCTCACTTACTGAAAACCAGAGGTGATGCTGACATCTCCAGGTCTCAGAGCCACACTGAGAGCAAGGCCCAGCACATGTGAGGAGGCTTTTGGAAAGACTGTTTATGTAGACAGCATGTGGATGCCCCGAGGGCACCTGTGTGACCCCAGGGAGTCACTCAACTTCCCAGGTCTCAGAGTCCTCACCTGTGAGATGAAATTTCAGATCAATGATACCTAACACCCCTTCTGACTCCGTGTACGATTTAAGAGGATGGGCATTGGGATCTGGCAGATGTAGGTTTAAATCCTGATGAGAAACCCAGCCTCTAAGAGGCTTGAGCAAAACAACACATGCACACACACACACACACACAAAGTGAGAAGGGGAGTTAGAAAATAATAACTGCCGTAATTTGTTCAGCTTCAGGTGTGGCTTGATCCAGATGCTTTGACGAGGGCCATAGGGCTCCATTTCTCTGCTTCTCCAGGCTTCTGCCACATCGACATCATTCGTATCACTGAACTGGTGGCAAGACCACATCCCAGCTCCAGCACGAATGCCCTCGTCTTGTTCGGTGCCAGCAAGCACCTCTGCGAATGTGGTGTGTTTCACTGGCTCTGACTGGAGCATGTGCACGTCTCTGGGGCTGACAGGGTGCAGGAACTAACTCTCGCTAATCTGGCCCCACCCTCTCCACACGCCTGAGAAAAGGACAAGCCTGTCCAAAGGGCAAGTGGTGAAACTGTTGACTGGAAAGAGGCGAAGGGATTCTGGGAGGTAAAAATATTCATGGCAGCAAGTTCGGTCTCTCTGAGACCTCACTTCCCTTCATATATAAAGTAGAGAGAAACGCTGTGTTTGACTGGGAGAGTAAGAGGAGAAGATGCACATCGATGTTTAGCCCAGTGTCCGGCAGAGAGAAAAGCCCCTTGTCCATTAAATAGGATGGTTTACACACTCTACAAAGGGCGATGTGATTCTGCAATCCTATGGACCACAGGCAGGGCCCTCCCAAGTTGTGCTGTGATAAAGGGGACAAAGGTGCTGCAGTCAAACATATGGAAACTTTAGATTTAATAAAAGACTGCCTTGCACTGGTTTGATTTCGTAACGTTCAGCAAGCTTCTGTTCTGCAGGACTTGTCAGTGCCTTGAGCATAGGAGTTGACTTTGGGGGACTGTAGGAGGTGACGTGGAAGGCAGTGCTTTCCAAACGAATGATCCCTAGACCCTGTTTACTTGCTTCTGCTGAGGACTCTTGAAGGGCCGTCTTCTGTGAGCCTGGGAAAGCTCAAGTCCATGGAGGACAGCCAGGCTCAGTCATCCCTCTTCCAGCCGCCTCTGCCAGGAGCTCCCGATGGGGACCACGTCCTTACCTGGTGCAGAGAGCACCTTTCTTGGATAGCTTTAGCCCTAGGGAGCCTGAGGGACAGAGAGGGAAAGCAGCTTACCCAGCATCACACGCTGAGCGGGAGCCTGAGGGCGGTGGGGAGTCTGTGGGGGAACAGGGGCTGGTGGGCCCCTCACCACCACCCCAGCCCAGCACGCGGGCCCGCTCACGTTCGAGGGTGCATGAGGAGGTTGGAGACTCTGCCCTCTCTTTGCCACAACCCTCTCCACACCCCACGGACACTTGTCTCCAGCCTGAACAAGGCAGCCAGTGGCAGAAAGGAATTCGGAGTCGCCCCCTGGGTGACAGGCTGCTAAGCCCCGGGGCCCCAGGGGGCCTGAGATGCTGGGGCCATCATAGGACTTGCTGGTGACAGTGACATAAACCAGCCAGGCTCAAACTCTGACTGGGCCACAGTTAGCTGGATTAACGAGCTACTAACTAACTGTAAACTACTAACTAGCTAACTACTAACCAACTAGCTACTAAGTAACGACAAACTAACCAACACAGCACCTGAACCTCTGTTTGCTCATCCATGAAATGGGGACAGGACCTGGCACATAGTAGGTACTCAGTAAGTGTTAGCTCTTATCATTGCAGACTGGGTTCACTTCTACCTCCCTCCATGCTGTTAATAATAACAATAATCATAATTTTAAAAAGCGGGGATGGAAGCAAAGACAGCCTTTGAAGGGACTCTAGGAATGTCTCTCAGAGGAGGCCATAGGGTCCTGCTCTCCCTGAGGGTCTGGGATTGGGGAACACTTTCTACCCTCCATGAAGACCTAGCAGCCTGCTCTGCAAGGTATTTCACTCACAGAGTTCACGTGCAGTGTGGCCTCTACCAGAGGCAGAGGAAGGTACTTGGGCAGGGAGGCCTGACCCACAGAAGGAAGGCAGGCGGGGCTGGGTGAGGGGCCATCCCTCCGTACTTCCAGCCAGACCAGGGGCCCACCCATGGTGGAGCAGGGGTCAGACTGTGAAGGCGCCTCTGCCGGCAGAGATGAGTTTGATTTCTACTCAGGCCGTGGTCAAGTCCCCGACTGCCTCTGGTCTCTGTTTCTCTGTCCTGTGGGTGTGAGGCACCTGGCGGGTGGGGACCATGAGAAGCACGAGTCTACGGGCTGCTTGTGGGTGTCTGACAGCCAGGGAGGACCAGGGTGAGTTCAGTGAGCTGCCGGGGCTCACCTGAAGGGAGTCATCTGGTCCCCACCCTAGGGGGATCCCCGTTCTTTCCATCCTCCCAATATCCCCCACGCCACCAGCATCACCAGGTAGGGAGGACGGGCGGGAGCCTTACGGCCTGAAGGCCACCTTCCAGCTCCCAGTCCCTCCATCTCCAGCCAGCCTGGGTGCCTACCAGGCAGCAAGGAGTTAACCGGAGGCCCTTCCAAAGCAAACAGGCCCACTCAGCAGCCAGCGCTGAACTCAAAACACATGGGGAGAGGGACCCGGGGTCCCACCCCTCCCCCTTGCAGCTGCCTCTGTGAGGCCCCTTCCCTGCCCCTTTCACCCCTGTCCCGCCATCAAGTCCTAGGACTCTGCCTCCTGGGTCCTTTCCTTCATCATTACCACCCAGAATCTGTTCCTGCTGAGGGAGAAGGCCCCAGGGCCGCCAGCGGACCTGCGCCCAAGCCTTCTGCACACCCCGTCTCTCCAGGCCTGGCCCCCACCTACCTACCCTGCCCAGGTAGCCCTGCCCTGTGGCCCCCTCGCTCACTCCGCTGCTGAAGCACCCGGCTCCGTAGGCATCCTTGCAGCCTCCTCAGCTCTGAGGGTGGAGGTACGTGTGGCGCTGCCCCCGACCCCCACCCCGGGGGAAGTCGCGCAGACGCTGGGCTCGGAGCAGCCAGCCCGGGCCTGTGCGGGCAGCTCCTCTTGGACCCTGCGGCCCCTGGAAAATAGACTTGCAGCTGCCAGGCCCTCATGGGGCCACTGTGAGGATGGACGGGGACCTGGGTGGGAACAGGACCTCCCAGTGGTGCTGGCATCATGTGTCCCTACCTTCAGCCTCTCTTACCCTGGTGACGTTTTCCAGGAGGAAGTGGACTCTGGCTCTTAGAAGCCCCAACCTCCTAAGGTGAGGGCAGCTGCGTGGATTACTGAGTTTTTACTACAAGTACTAAAAGAATTCTTTCTTGATCCATGTTTGCACCCTGGCCCTGAGCCCTTTCCAGAGACGATTTCATTTTAGGCGCATGACAACGTACAACCCTGAAAGCTGGCTAATACGCTCCCCACTGCAGACCAGGAAACTGAGGCCCGGTGACGTTGTAATTGTGCTTCGCTTTGAAGAAGAGACTGAAAAGTCAGCTTTCTCTCCCAACATTCATCCGTTGCCCAAAACAAACAAACAGTCTCCTTTTCCAGGGTCAAGGAGCTGCCAATCTTCTCCAGGGTCGAGGGAAGGGGTGACCTACAGGTGCCCAGTTCTGTGCAGACAGGCCGCCCAGGGCGCCGGCGGGGCCAGTCACTCACTTTCTCCCATAGAGTGTCCCCAGATGAACTGTGCTCAGGTGCGAGAGGGCGACTGTGCACAAGGCAGCAAGCGTGTCACACACACAGCCACCTGCAGGTAGATCCCACGCACCCATTTTACAGATGCGGAAGCTGAGACCTAGAGCCGGGAAGAGACTTGCTTGAGGTCACCAGGCAGATAGCCGGGCCCAGATGCGAAGCCTCCGGGGCCGACCCCCAGGCCGAGATTTGTGGTTGAGGAGACCCCTTTGTCCACAGGATGCGTCTAGGTGGAGCCTAACCCTCCCCTGGGAAGGCCAGTGCAGCACCCGTAAGTCATTCCACACAGACAGTTTCAAAGGGATCCGCCCATTTTGCATCTGGGAAAACTGAGGTCCGGAAAGAGCATGTGCCCGGCCCCCCATGATGCTGCCCAGGCTAGGACCGGACCCCCAAGCAAGACTGCTGCATAATTTGCTTGATGGGGATACAGGACAACTTGTGTTTTTTGTTTTTTGTTTTTTGTTTTATTTTGAGAAGGAAGAAGCCTTTAATTTTATCTTGATTTAGTTGTTCACATTGGTTGTCCCCACTGGACCGGGACATGAATCCCGGTCCTTGGGATGCGTGTGGACGGAGCTCAGCTGGAGGAGGCTGACCTAACCACTACTCCACCAGGTGCGCTGGGATTCTTTGATTGAAAGCGCTTCAAGAATTTCAAGAGAGCAATAGCAAAGCATTTAACAAAGTGTGGGGCCCTGCTGAGCACAGAGTCCTGGCCCTTGTGGGCATCCCATGCCAGGAAAGCTGCCCTGAACTGCTACTCGATCCTGAGACCCCATTTGAAGTCTGGAGACATAATGGGGGTCACACAGGCGACCCCCAGCTCCCCGGCTGCAGCCGCCTTCCCAGGGAGCAGCCTGCACAGCCGTCCTCCAGGTGAAGGGCCTGGGTTTCAGTTTGTTTTCTTTAGGCAGAGGGACACCACGGGAAGCTGACCTCCTGGAAACCCAACCCCTGAAGAATTTGGCCTGCCCCGGCCCTCCCCGCTCTGCGTCCTACCCTTGAGCATTTCAGAAACCTCGAGGGCCAGGGGGAAGGGCCAGTTGAGCAAAAAGGGGAGAACATTATTTTAAAAGTCACAGAGCAAAGAGATGCAGGAATTTACAGGAAAATGGAGAGTGGGGCGGTGGGTGTTGAGAGACGCCTCAGACCTGCACAGCAGGACATATGCGGGGTGCAGACACAAGTGAGGGCCTCCCCAGAGGAGACCACCCCTGCCTTCCTGGGCCCCACCTGGTCCTCCGCTGCCCCCAACCCAGACACCTTTGTGGCGCAGACTCAGGTTCATCGGGAGAATGTTCCAGATGATGGTGCTGCCACACAGCTGCAGATTTCCAAGGGAGGGGGCCAGAGTCACCACCTTCTTTCCAGTGACTATGAAGGGACAGTGCAGGACAAGATGACAAGGTGGCCCTCACCTGTGTCACCAGGAAATATCGCCTGTGTCTGACATCTGTGTGTCGGTGACTACCGTGCGTTAGCAGGTTACCTGGGAGCTGGTGGGAGGGAGGGTGGCCTGGTGTCAAACCCTCTGCAGTGTATCCGCTTTTTCAGCAATACGTCGTTGTGGACACTTTAAATGCTTCCAGTCGCATCCACGAGCTGATGAGTGGGTAGGCAGAGTGGGGTTGCAAAATATCTTATGGGAAATGACACAGCCGTGAAAAGGCGAGAAGTACATATCCCACGGCATGGACTCGCCCCCAAGGCCCCACGCGAGGGCCACGGGCCACACTCACAAGCGCACGCACCGGTCTCGCTGCATGAAGTCGCCAGCGTCGGCAGCTCCGGGGCGCAGACAGCAGACTGGCAGTTGCAGGGGCTGGAGGGGCGGCGGGGTTTCCAGAGCGTTTCGTGGGCGTGGGGCTTCCTTCTAGGTGGACCTGGTGTTGTGGAACTAGAGGCAGCACTTGTACGAGACTGTGGTGTCCCCTGTAAAAGCTGCCTTTCATGTCATGTGAATGTCACCTTGTTAAAAAAAAACTTTGATCGTGGACGTGGATCTGGGCGCACTACCTGGGACCTGCCTGGGCAGTCTCTGCCGCTGGCACGCACCTGCCCGTGAGCCAGCACCTCCAGCCCAAGGGGACAGCGGCCGCTCCTAACCGACCTGGACCAGAAACTCATCACATGTCCCTCAGCTGAAAGATGGATCAAGTGCCACAGACGGGAAACGCCCCAGCAATGAATGAGTCCCTCAGCAACAAAGATGGATTCGGATGCAGTGTGAGCACACGCCCTCCTCCATCTGCTCAGGACGGGACGTTAGAAGTCAGGAGGCCTCGGTGGAGGGAGGGGTGGGCGGGAAAGGGCGCACACTCGGGCATGGGGTGGTCTGGGGCGCCAGGCGGCATATCAACCACTCAAGGAGCATCGAATCCTCTTACGCTGTGAGACCCATTTCACAGATGAGGAATCTGGAGCTGAGAGAGGAGACATCTTGTACTCAAAGTCAAGCAGGGAGCTAAGTGGCTGGCAGAAGTTGGAATGCAGGTCTGCTTGGTTCCAGACCTGTGTCCCTAAGCATCGTGTGGGGACTTAAAAGACCTCCGATGACCTGGAGATGGAACTTGGACCCTGGGTCTTTCTGAAATCACAGTCGCGTTCTCTTAACTCCTATCTTCTAAATGAAGGTGGCCCAAACACTTGGCACTCAGTAGGACTTTAATCCACACTCGCTGTTGTTACCAGTAATAGTAGTGGGAGTCCTTACCCAGCAAGAGAACACACCCTCACTCAGCAGGACGCAGACTCGTGGAGGAAGCTGCACGTGGTAGAATGAGGCCGAGGCCCATTGCTTATTGTCCGCACACCGAAGCCCAGACCCTGGCCTTCTGAGGTCTTTTTGACCAACCGCACCAACCTGAAGGTCCGCTCCAGGCCTAGGTCAGAAGGAGTCAGCAGCCAGGGGCCGAGATCGCCACTCTGAGCTCTGAGATAATCTACTGAGAAATGTGCATTGAAAACACAAATCGATGAGAGGCCAGAGGTCAAGCTCCAGGGACAATGTGTATTACCTGCACAGAAAAATGTCCCCAGCAATTTCACAAATGGAAACTGAGAATACCGGCCTTACCTCTCGGGGGACAGGCAGGAGTGGGCTGCCCAGTGCCCCTTTCCAAGATCGGTCTCTTACATGGGCAAAGGTAATCTCAGTTTTGCTGAGCTGGAAATTGCCTCGGTTTCACCTACTTGAAGGCCCCCAATTTACAGATAGGGAAACTGAGGCCCGAGGGCAGGGAGGAGAGGGAAATGGACTTGCCTGGAAACAAAGGATGAAAGTTGGAGCAGAGCCAGATTCAAGCCCATGTTCCCTGACTCCAGGCTAGGTCATCTCTGCATCTCTCTCTCTCAGTCAACAGTCTCATTGTCTGACCTAGAGGTCTTTGCATTCATTACTTCTTCATTTTGCAAATATTTACGGAGTACCTACTATACACAGGCCGCATGATAGAAACTGGGGAGATGGCAATAGATCAGCGAGGCATGGTCCCACCCCTCAGGGGGCAGAAGTCCAAGCTGATGGAGCTTCCAGCTGGTCACCCCAGTGAAGGCTCAGTGTTGGAAGTTCAGTCACTTAGGAACTTAACAGGCATATATTGGGCCCTTCCTGCCAGATGCGGTCTCCAGACTGGGCAATGCAGAGGTGAAGAAAGTGCGGTTCGGGATCCCCAAAATCCAGCAGGTTAGAGACTGCATGCAACTCAGTGATTACAAATTGAGGAAATGAGTGATGGGTGTTCAAACAGACAGTGACAGTGCCTCCCAGTCTGAGCAGGTAAACAAGAGCCTCGTGGGAAAACATGGCCATCATGTGGTTCTTGAGACCAGGAAGGTGTGGGTAGGGAGCTGAGACAGGGAGAATCATTCTAAGTGACAGAATTGGTTCCGGGCAAAAGTGCAGAGATGGTACAGTGAACGTTCTTTAAATAAATAGCAAATGGCTTCACTGTTTGGAGCAAAGCTAGAAGCTAGATATGGGGACAGGAACTCAGAATTGTATCACAGAGGAACTGAAGGCAAAATGGAAGGTTGTTCTTTATTCTGGTGGTGCAAGGGGAGTGAATGCAATTTTGAATTCCTCATCCCTACTCCAGACCTATTAAGTCAAAATGCTAGGAACTGTTCAGTCATTCCTTCAAAGGTAAGACAGTGAGGTATCATGAGATGCAGCAATTCTACTTTCCAGGTGTATATATGACCATCTCTCCAAAAGAAATAAAAGCTGGGACGCACTCAGATACTTGTACACCAGTGTTCATAGCAGCACTATTCACAGTAGCCCAAAGGGGAAAAAACCCAGATGTCCACACAATTTGAAGTATCTGCACAATGGACTATTACTCAGCCATGAAAAAGGAATGACATATTAGCACACGCTCCAGGACAGTCAATTTTGAAAGCACGATGCAAAATGAAAGAAGCCTCACACAAAAGGCTACTATTGCACCAATCCAGTCACATGAAATACCACATAGAGACAGAAAGCTGTAGTTGTCAGGGCTGAGGTGGAGGCGGAGGGCTGGGGGTGATGGCTAAAGGGAACAGGGTTTCTTTGGGGGGCTGATGAAAATGTTCTAAAATTGACTGCGGTGAAATGCATGTACTGAATGCTACTGAAGTGTCTATTTTAAAAGGGTGAATTATATGGTGTGTAAATTGTCTCACTAAAGTGGTTGCAGGAACGCCCTGGGGCTGGGAACCTGGAATCTGCATCTTAACAAGCTGCTCAGGTGACTCCTTGCTCATGGAGGCCTGAAACACAAGTGACGCGGAGGAGGGTGAACGAGACACACTGACGGGACGCGGGGTCCGCCCAGAAAGAACTCGTGGAGAGGGCCGTGTGGTCAGGAGCACACAGCAAGTTTATTCAAAGCAGAAACAGCGAGTTGAAGCTCCCTGCGGGCCGGGAAAGTTCCATCAAGGGAAGGCGCACGTGTGTACGACCTGTGCTGCAGGATGGAGTCCTGATTCTATATGAGGGGGTGGGGGCTTCTTCCTTCGTGGGTGTCACCAGGTTACCTGGAGCCAGAGCAGCTTGAACCTCTAGGGGTGTGTCCCAGACCCAAGCTGCTAAGCGGGGGTCCTTGCTCTTTGGGGTCCCTGCTCTTAGAAGTCTCGGGTTTTGCCAGCTAGCTAATTTTCCGCTCATACAGCCGCATCCTGCCCCAGAGGTTTTAGGCTACCCTGTCCCCACGTCACAAGCACAAAGAACTCGAGCTCCGTGGGGATGCCGCTCAGCATCCTGGGCTGGGAAGGGCGCATGAAGGGCGCATGTCAGAACTGTTTCCAGAAAGTAGTGGGGAAAAAGGAAGCAGGGAGATGCTTCTGGAAGGGGCATCTCAGGGCAGACTACGGCCAGCACAGGGAACCCGACCTGCTTGCTCGCAAAGTTCCTCTTTGACCACTTCTTGGGGGAAGAGTGACATCTGTCACACACACACACACAACTACAGATTTTCTCCACTGCCTGTGCAGTCTGCCCTAATGTTCACCTTTTGGGGTTAACTCCTAATCCTTTAGTCCCCTTTGAAGGCCCCGCTTCCCCCATTTTCCCTGTGAGCACAGATGCAGCCCCTCCCTGCTACCACAGCCACGGGGACAGAAATGCCCACAGTCACTTTCACTGAACAGTCACGTCACGTCACATCACGTCAACCTCACCCAAATGATCTCATTCCACCCGCTTCCTGCTCTCTGTCTGAACCCCCACATTCTGGTTGGTCCCACCTCGCTCTCCCCCGAATCCCGGTACCCCCACCCGCCGCCACTGCGCTGTGAGCTCTCCCAGGTGCGGTTCAGTCGTCTCTCCTGCTACTTTCAGGGCAGAGGCAGGTTGGAACGACTCTGGGCGCCACTTCCAAGACAGCCCTGCTCCCACGTGACCACCCTGGTTCGGGGACCCCTCCTGCATCCTCCTCTGCAAAGAGGCCGTGGTGGTCCCCACCTCTGCAGGTCATCAGGCCATGTACAGCGTCACCCCACATCAGCCCCCAGGAACTGGCCTTCTGAGTTGCTCTGGACTGTTTGCTGGGACACAGTCTTGCTAAGGCACAGAGGCTCACAAGTGACACATCACTCATGACTTCACCTCTCTGGGCCTCAGTTTCCTCATCTATAAAACGGGGGGGGGGGCGCGCAATAATAGTGTCTCCTCACATGGCACTTGTCCAACCTAAGCAGGTCATTTATTCTCTCAACAAATATTCACAAGTCAGTGTGGAAGGCAGGCTCTTGTTGGGTGCTGACATTGGACAGAAGAGACGCTGGATTGCAGTCTTCCCACTTTGCAGGGAGGGACAAGATAAATAAGTCAACAGGAGTTTGGCAGCGAGGGCTCCTGAAAGGAACCCGGGAGCTGGGAGGCTGTTTCTTCACCTCGGTGCTGGGTACAGGGCTGTGTGCAGTGGTTTGCCAAATTGCACTGTTATGTTTAAGGTGCAGGCAGTTTTCCAAATGCACATCACAGTCACACTCCAATAAGTTGATTTTTAAACAAAATATATGAAACACTAGGAAGTGACAAGTGTATTTTAAAAAAAGAGCAGAGTTAAGTGGATTAAGGGGAGAAGCCTGTTAGGGCGGATGGGGCAGGTCTGGGTTTAAATGGTGGGATGGAACTGGACTCCCTGTGAAGGGATCCTTTTTTTTTTTTTCTAAAGGAAAGGTGCAGACAGCAATGAAGTCAGCAGGTAGTCAGGCAGGAAGAGAGAAGAAGCAACAGTTTGTTGTATTTAGTTGTTCATTGCAGTTGTCCCCCCCACCCCCGCCCTGGGCAGCAAAACCAAATACTTGGGACATGTGTGGACTGCGCCTGAGGAAGGTGGTGGATGGACAGCTACTCCACCGGGGCATGCTGAGAAGGAGGCATGTGAGCAGAGGTGAGAAGCAGGTGGAGGGACTAGCTTTCTGGATCCCGGGAAAAGAGCATTCCAGGCTAAAAGGAGGATGGCAGAGGCCAGCAGGCAGAAAGCAGCAAGAGGAAGCCATTGGTTGATGGGAGAGTGTGGCTTCCTCATTTTCCAGTTTGCTCTTCGACAGCATGAGGGAGCAGAGACAGAGTTCTCCATTTTATAAAGAGGAAACTGAGGTCCAAAGAGGGGAGGGCCCTGTGTCATGTCACACAGAAGCTTATTGGCAAGTAGGGACCTTGGGACATCCTTCTTTGTCTGCCAGTTGCTCAGGGGTAACTTGCAGGGTCCCCAGAATCTCAGGGTCCAGTGAAGGGAGAGCACCCCCCTCACCTGGTCACAGCCACCTGTTCCAGGTGTTTGGTCAGGAGTCTCAGGGAGAACGCCCGGCCCTCCCACACACCACGCCCTCTGCAGCCCTCCCTGCTCCTGTCCCCACCCCACAGCACACACAACATCTGTCATTCTCACTGACGCTCTCACCAAAGCTGCTGAAGTCGGTCAGGTCTTGCGTGACTGCTGGGGGTGGGGTGTTGCTGGGGAAGGGGACTAGAAACAAAGCCTTCCTCTTTTGCGACAGTTTGGTCTCCCAGAGGCTGTTGAACATTGGAGGCTTTCATGCTCCAGGCTCGGGAAGGAAAGCGGGAGACCGTCCAGCGAAGTTAATGCTACCGGGATGTGTGCGACCCAGGAGGAGGGCGCAGACCTGGCAGGCCCTGTGGGCAGGCAGCAGCCCCAGCGCTGTGAGCTCCTCAGGCCT
This sequence comes from Solenodon paradoxus, assembly GCA_004363575.1. Lineage (NCBI taxonomy): Eukaryota > Metazoa > Chordata > Mammalia > Eulipotyphla > Solenodontidae > Solenodon > Solenodon paradoxus. The sequence continues at coordinate 81,458 of RJWH01004447.1, read as the reverse complement.
GCTGATGCGCCACCGGCCTGCTTCCGCTCTGAGCTCAGTCTCCTCATCTGTAAAATGGACACTGCGCCAGGTGGGCCCTCGCAGAACAGAACTGGGAGAGTTAGATAACGGAGGCACTTCGCCCAGTGCCAGCCATTCTCTTGGCAGCACCACTGTGAGGCTGACATGACATCTCCCTTTTCAAATCAGAGGGTCAAATGTCCTGCCCAGGGTCTCACTGCTCTGAACCGGCGACCTGATTTGTGGGGCCCCGGGCAAAATGAAAGGCGTAGGTCTGTGTTCAAAATTATCAAGTATTGCAAGACAGCATCAGTTGCCTGCCGAGAAAGAGAGCCTGGCACAGAGTGGGTGAAGCCTGACTCCAAAACCAGTGCTCATTCTAAGTCTGAACACGGCTGTGGCCTCACAAGCCAGCTGGCCCAGCAGTGATGGAACAGGAATCTACCTGTCCTGACACGCATCTTCCGTCAGCTCAAAGGAAAAACTGTGTGTACACAATCAGGGGTGGGCACTCGGTGTCTGGGAAGAGACAGCCCCCGCCCAGCCTGTCCCAAAGCTGCCAGGAAGCACACCCCCCCACCCCTCCCAAGACCCAGGTCAAAAGCTGCCTCCTCCCAAAGGTCTTCCCTGATTGCATGTCTGCCCACCCTCACATCCTTCAACTGGTCCAGAGATATTTGTGCACCTACTATGTGCACATCTCTGTCCTAGGCCTGTGAGAGCCAGGTGCATAATCAGATCATGGATTTGACTCTCAGTGATACTTATTGTCAATAGAAAGGAGTGAAAATGTGAGACACTGACAGCAGGTGCTCATGTATGTTAAAAAAGATAAAAAAGACTGGAAAGAAGTGCTTCAGCACATTGAGTCTCATCTGGATGGTGGGGGAGCTTTCTCTTCGAGGCAGAAAGAGCCCGTCGTAGCTGGGCACAGGGACTTCTCAACTGGAGGGTTTAAATTTGAAGCTGCAAACATGCATTCCTCCCTTTTTTCCTTTTTTCCTACATCTTTTTTTGATTGTGCATTTGGATGTTTTCCCAAGTTTCTATAACAATCTTATACTAGTTCTATCTTGAAGACAAAATGAACTTTACTTAAATGATGTGTGCCTCCTTAATACTTCGTGCCTCAGTTTCCCCCTCTGAAGAGAAGGGTGATGAAGTGCCCTTATGGTCCTTCCAGCCTGAGATGCAGAGCATGTCATGGGTACGAAGCAGGGAAAGCTGGAATAGGGGATGCCCATTAGCTGAGCCAAATCACTCAGCAGCAGGCGCCTGCTGTATGCCTGCTCGGTGTCCTGCTCCTGGACCTGTGAGATACTTATAACTCTGCAAGGAAACAGCAAATGATCCCAATAATCATTTCAATAAGCCCAGGTCTGCAACATGCAGAAAGGGAGGACTGCAGAGAGTTCTGGAATATAAAGCATAAGATCTACTGTAGAGGTCAGATAAGGCTTTTTCATGGAAGCAGCCCAGCACAGAAGGGTGACTAAGAGCCAGGAGGGAGAGGAGCTGGGAAGGAGCACGAGGACCCCGAGGCAGGGATTGGAAGGATATTCACGTTCTGAAGCAGAGAGAGCCAGGGGGTCGGACGAGGCTGCAGAGTCCAGAGAAACTGGCCGTGCAGGCCCCTGAAAACCACAGCAGGAGTTAGCTCTCACCTCCCATCTTCCTAGACCAAGGCCTAGCAGAGTCAGAAGAATACAAAATACGTTGTGACCTACAAATAAAAAAATAAACGGTTGGAGTTGGAAAACGCCATCCACCCATTTTATAGATGGAGAAACTGAGTCCCAAAGATCAGCAGTGACTTCCCCATACCCAGGACCCTAGGATCCTCCTTCATCCTTGAGGACAATTCTCTGGGTCCCAGGCTCTTCCCATTCAGCTGGCAGGTGTCTCCTCTTCCTCCTGTGTCTGCTCCACCCCCAAGGGAGACTCTCCATTCCAGTCTTCCTCCTCGGCCCACCTCCTCTCAAGCCATCCTCCTCCTAACTCAGTGTCCGTGGAGAGTGTTACCAGCAGCCGCTTAACTCAAGTTATAGCTTCTTTACAAAGAAGAAAAGGGCAGAGGGGAAGCCAACATTGCCCCTCCAAAGAGGCCCTCATCCTCGTCTGTTAGGAGCAAGGAGTTTGCTTTGGTTAATATTTTTCTGCATGGCGTGCTGCAAATAAGAGCATTCAGAGAACAAACTGGTGGCGTTATTTGTTGCTGCTGGTCTTCCACAGCAACAAGGCAGCAATAACGGAGGAGCTGCTCAAAGCGCACGTTCAATTCCTCCTGGTTAGAGAGATCAGGGCTCCGCTCGGGGCCGCATTTTGTCAAGGAGCCGCAGAGCACAACCCCAGAACACCCAAGCTAATAACTTAACAGGATTGAGCCTTTTCATGGCCCCATGTCCCTGTGGTTCCCAGCTCCAGGTGCCCGCCCACCGGGCGCCCAGCCCCGGCCCAGGCTGCGGTGCTCTCAGCCCAGCACGAAGCAGCTGGCGCCCGACTGGGCCTCCATGGAAGGTCAAGGCAAGCACGGGGAGGCTTGGGGTGTCCCCTTGAGCAGAGACTTGGACAGAGAAGGCCACCCGAGCTCAAACCCTAGCACTTTGGGCAAATCACATAACCTCCCCATCCAGACCCCCCGTTCTCCATCCGCGACCTGCGCCCGGGCATCAGTTTGGCCATCAGTTTGCTCTGAGGATGAAACCGAGCTCATCACAAGGAACCCTCAGGACGGTGCCTGATTGGTGGCAAGAACGAAACACGCGGTGATTTAGCCCTGACGGCGACGATCGCAGGTCTGGAAGCCACACGCCGCGTGAATTTGGCCTCCTCGGACTGTACAGAAGTGGGTCCAGCTCACGCCTGTGTCCCCGGGGCTGTGAGGCTTCACCGCGGTGACGGATGCGAACGAGCTTCGTAAGCGACTCGGTGCAGCTGCGCCCGGGGCGTCGCGGGAAGCAGCACAGCACGCGCCTGCGCACTGTTGCAGCCACCTGCACACCACGGCCCCGCGGCACTGAGCGCGGACGTACCGGCCCAGCGAGGCCCCTCCTGCAAACGCAAGCCAAGCAAATCTGGCCCGAGGCGCCCGGGGGGCAGCACACGCGTACCGGCCAGAGCCCCCCCACACCCCCGAGCTCGCTCGCACCCGCGCACCGGAGAGCGGACCGCGGCGGCGGAGGGAGGGATGGCTCAGCCGCAGCACAGACCCTACACGCGGCTCAGCGGCCGCACGCACCCGGGAGAAGCTTCTTAGTGCCCGACTGCCATGCTGGTTTTTCACATCTGTACAGAATTCCTGAAGTCCTGCGGGAGGGGCTTGGGGAGGACACAGGAGCCCAAGGAAAGCACTGCGGCGGCGAACAAGGCCTGTGCCCGGATGATGGTGCTGTGAACGTCCCTTGCCGGGTTTGGTGCCCTGTGCTGAGGTCACAGAAGGGGAAGGGGCAGGGGAACTCTCTTTCCTATTTTCCAACTTCTGCGAGTGTTCGATTCTCTCAAAAGAACAAACTGCAAGCACCTCGCTAAGAGATGGAGAACTCTCATGGGGGGTGGGGGGAGGAAGCGTCCGTGTGATGCCCCCTCCACTGGGCTCATACTCGCAGCCCCTGCCATAGATTATCGAGGAAACTTGCACTCAGAGGAGGGGCCCACCTGGGCAGCACCGCGTGGAGGCGGGTGGAGAGGGGGCCCCAGGGCTGGCTGGGGGCGGGGGGTGGGCTGTTGTTTGCTTAGCTTGTCTCTCCTGCTGACAGTCTGCGGTGTATGGAATCTGCATGAACTAGCTCCGTGAAAACGCCTTTGTGCAGAGCGCTTGGTCTTTGGGGTCAGAAAAGTGAGGATCAGGTGCCAGCTTTGCTTCTCCGAGGCCAAGGGGCCTTACCCAGCTCACCTAGCCTCTTGGAGCCCCTGACAGTGTTCTGGGGAGGACTGCAAATGGACATGTAGTGGCGTCACACGGCTCTGGAGCACGGGCGGGCACCAAGTGGCCACTTGCCCGGTGCACTGATTCGAAATTCCAGCCTCGGGATCTTCCATGCGGAGCCTCATGGCAGGAAGGCAGACGCCTGTGGTGTCATCCCCAGGACGTGGCCGATGCCTTCGGAACTCTGGGCAAGGCCTGCACTGTCCACTTGACCATTTGCACATCCCTGTGAGTCACACCTGTGTCTCTGAAGTTTTGTCCTGGGAGAGGGGATGTGCACACTTCACCAGTGTCACCTGTCCCAGCTCGTCTCCCCCTCCAGGAAAGAGGACAGAGCCTGGTCAGGGCTGCTGGGACCCTCTTTTCCATTTTCCGGAGGACCAGGGTCCAGGCTTTCTCTCCTCCCCGAGGTGCTTCCCTAGGTGCGTCTCTGGTGGTTGACTTTCTCTCCTGGGTCTTCCTCCTTCACAGCAGGAGAGAGTACCTGACCTGGCTGGGCAGCAAGCCCCAGACAGTCCTCCCTAGACCCTGCGCCCTAGCCCCTCATTAACCAAACAAAGCCCACCTTCCTGTCTCTCTTTCCCCATCCCCATCTTCTTTGCAGATCTTGTCATATTTATTGCTTGGAACAATGTAATTCTACTGCTCAGAAGGACAGACTTCACTCTGATTTACGCACCGCACAGCAAAGCAGGCACGTTCGAGCGCTGTTCACCTCTCTTCAGCTGCTCCTCCGCTGTGACCAGGAGCCCAGTGATGAAACATGACTTCCACTTAGAACACCTCTGAGTCTTTCTCCCCGCTGCTTCCAGCTCTCTGACTACGTGTGAATCTCGAATATAAATCTATGTAAATATCATCCTGTGGTCAGTGGTGTGCAGGACTGAGAATTTCTTCCTAGAGGGAAAAGGCAGGAAGGGAAAGGCTTGTACACACAGGCTGCACTTCATTAAGAAGCGTGTTGGGGTGGCGATCACTTTTCTCTAACCTAGACAAGGCGGCTGGAAGCTGACCTCAGTACATCCTGAAATTTCATCAACTCCTTTTCTCCACCACCCGCCGCTCCTGGCCCCTCCTCCACCCAATACAGTCCCTTCCTTCCTGTCTCCTCGAGGACCCCCAGGGGTCACAGGCCCATGGCCAGTGGTACGAGACACTCGTCCTCTGTGACCGGTGGGGCTCCGGGCTTCCAGGAGGCGCTGGATGGCGGACCAAGCGCCCGCGGGCCGAGCAGCAGGGCCTGAGACGTGAAGCCTCGCTCCGGACGGGCGGCCACTGCCTGAGTGGACCGAAAGGCGCTCTTGCCCGCGTTTCAGCAACAACACGTCCTGCAGCATCTGCATCGTGCACAGAGCTCTTCGGATTGTCAGTAACGGCTAATAACCCGGCAGGTTCTCGCCCAGGGCTGTGAGGGCCGTGGGGAATGCTGGAAGCCGTGACGACTCCGCGTGGGGTGTTTAGCCATCCTCCGAAGGGGGGTCGCCCAGTCTCCCCATGTCACTGATGGGGCTGGTCTCTCTTTTACCAGGTGGTGAGGTGGGCCACACCGTTCTCTCTTGTCCCCACATGTGCCGCGGAAGTCGAAAATGAGAAGTCAGGTAGAGATGTCAAAATGCTGTTTCTTCCTGTATTTAGCTCCACAGTGGAGCCCCCCCTGAGAGGAGCCCTTGTGGGTGACCCTGTGCTCCCATGTGGCCTCCTGCCCCAGGGACGCTCAAATGTTAAGCTCACAAACCCAGGCCACCAGGCAGAGTCCGGTCACAGCGCCATCACCAGCCCCGCTGTGTGTGTTGTCCCAGCGCTTATAACATCAGACACAGTGAAAATAACTCCCAGACGCTCCCCACCCCTGCAGCCCCCATCGTCATTTCTTCAGGGCCAGCAGGGCACCCCAAAACCCGGCTTTGTGGGGGACATTCAGGGCTGCCATATTGGGTTCCGTCATGAAGTGGGGCACAAGGCCTCCCGCCGGAGGTGGGACCCTCTGGTGCTCGCGGCTTCACCTCTGTCCCGGGTCGGCCAGTCCCAAGGAGGCCCGTTCAGCCTGAGCAGCGAAGCCCCCTTCAGCTGGCGGGACATCAAAATCCACACAAAATGCTTCCATGTGGTGCCAGCCCTCGGCCTGTGTCCTTCACGTTGGATTAATCCCTGGACTGCTCGGACAGACGTGTCCTCACAACTCTGCTTTCATGTTTGCCCACAATTCCAATGTCATCACACAAAATCAAGGCTAATTGTGAACAGGCCTCCCCCCAGCCCCCCGCTGCCTCCCCTCCCCCGCCCGGTTTCCTGTCCACATCTGGATTCCACAATCTCTCCAGGGGCCGCGGAGACCCGCTCAGGCTGTGGACTCTGAGAATCACAGTTGATCTCCCTTCCATGTTTTTTTTCCTCTGCCATGGATGTTGTCATAGCCAAGTCTCCACTTTTCTAAGGTGGATTTTCTATAAACCAAAACCATGTTCTGGCAAAGCCAAGGGAAACCCACCTTCTACTCAATAGGGAGTGCACACCACAGTTCTTCCCGGACTTAGCACCACGAGGCTCTTTCTGAGCCAGAACCTCCAACAGGTGACCCTGGGGCCCCCAGGCCCCTCCTGGCCCCACGTGTGCTGCAGCCTGTCTGTGGCCCGTATTCTTATCCTCGCCCCACCATCATGCCTCTGTGCCCAGCCTGGGGTAGACATGCTACCCTCAGGGGAGACTGTCCATTGGACAAGGCTCCCCAGGATAGAAGCAAGAGTGTGGTGCAAGAGAAATGGAGGCCTGTCCATTCCCAGGGAGTCCCAGGGGAAGGAAGTGGCTTTGGCATTTGCTGGTGGCTTGTGTGAGGAAGAAAAGGAGGAATCTCCTGACCCAGAGAGCAATGCAGAGAAGGGCCTTAGATGATTCCAAGTATCCAGGGTTCCATGGGCAGAGATCCTGGGGACAGAAGGGGTTTGACAGTGGGGTTTGAACACTGAGTGTTATGTCAGTGGTTATGTCAGCCACCTCCGAAGAAGCACAGCTCACATCCATCCCAAGGACATGGGTTCTCATCCTGGGGCTGGAGGGAAGAGCAAATATGAACAACTAACTGAAAATAAAGAATACTTCTTCTTCCTCCCTGTCTGCCTGCCTACTCACCTTCATTCCTGCCTGCACCTTTCCATTAAAAAGTAATAAATACAGTGTCAATTAGGTGTGACCAAGGCCCCCAGAGAATTCCTAAAAGGGGCTCCCTGAGTTGAAGTGACATCTGTTCCCTTTACCCCAAAACCATGCAGTGCCAGAGTCCCACAGGGGTGTCTCCACCAACGCCCCGTCTCGTGGGCATTCACCAAGTGCCGGGAGTAAACCAGGGGCTGTCCACAAACTAACCCTGCTGGGGTACCCTAGACACCCAGCCTCTTCAATTCCCAGATGCGCACACAGATGTAATGCTCCGGTGGATGCATACATGTCGGGGTCCCATTCCAAACCCAAAGTGTCTGATGCGTGCCTTCACCTGTGTAATGTGATGATGCAATGTCCTTCTGTAACATTTCAGAAATAAATTTTTTAAAACGTGATTAGAAAAATGAGCAAAAGATGATGTAGATTATTTAATAAACCAGTGAACTGATAAACAAGGGAATGAATGGGTGAATGAGTGGATGGGTGGATGGATGGGTGAATGAATGAACGGCAAGTGAATGAATGGGTGGATGGGTACGTGGGTGGGTGGATGGATGGGTGAATAAATGAATGGATGGGTGGATGAATGGGTGGATAGATGGATGGATGAGTGAGTGAACGAATGGATGGGTGGATGAATGGGTGGATGGATGGATGGGTCAATAGATGAATGAATGGACAGATGGAAGTAAGCTTGTCTTTCTTGGGCTCCAGGGCACGTTTCACTGTCTCCTCTGTGGTGAGAGGCAGAGCCGGAGAAGTGCCCCCACTCCATTTCCAAGAAGCGCAGAAGGGAATCGAAACACACACTTTCCCCTATCGTCCTCATCTGCCAAGAATGAGGCTGAAGCTGCTCGGACAAATGAAATTCTGACAAAGAGTGTCACAGACTTGAAGCATCTGTCACTGAGGGGGAGAGTCGCACATGTGAATGCAGGAGAAGTGGAGGCTGTGGAGTGACAATTGTGCGGTCCTGCCGACGCTCCCCCTGACCTTCTGCCGGCGCTGAAGGGCTCTCGCTGTAAACATCCGCCACATAGTTTGTCTTAATAAAAGCGCCTGCGATGGAGACGGAGTTCATTTGAAATGGTTTCCTCGCCGTTCGTCTTGGATTGCTGGGCGGTGGCTGAAGTCGCTCCTGTCAGTGTGCGGCAGGGCAGGCTGTGCGTTCACGGACACGTGGCAGGTCGGGGCCACGCTCTGAAGCTCTGAGGAGCCCGAGTGGGCAATGTCGGCAGCACTGACTCGACCGCAGGCACAGTCATGGGCCAAGCACCCACCCTCCAGCCTCCTTTCCCTGCGGTTCACGAGCAGAGGTGGGTGACTAGATGCCCACTTTACAGATAGAGAAACTGCGGGCCAGAAAGAGGCTACAGGGTGACTGGGAGCACCCAGCAAATTGCCAGGAGGGCCATGCAGTGTTTTCCTGAAAAACATGCAATCACCCGCTCATGGCTTGGCACTTTGGCTGCAAGTTTTAATAAACCACTGTCGGAATCCCCAGGTCTCCCTACACCCTGTTAGTAGAAAGCAGGAACTGAGGGCACAGGACAGAAGGACCTGGGTTCAAATCTCTTATCAGCTGCATCACTTGGACGACCTTGCTTGACTATTCTGAGTCTCAGCAAGGAAAGTGATAATAATATTTCACAGGAAGGTTTCGAGAGCCCAGTGTCTTGGCACAGCCTCCGGCTGTGCCTGTCACAGAGGAAACCTCAGTCAGTGCAAATTCTCTCGCTCAATTCCGAGCCCAGTGCCTTTCTACCCAAAGCGCTCGGCTTCCGTGGAGTCTGGGGCAGAGTCTTCCCACCGCCCGACCCCACGCCTTGCAGACGCAGCTCAGCTCAGGAAGCATCAGGCTCGCCAGCAGTTGTCTGCACAGGCGTGTTTATGTTTGCAATGAAAGCAAGCAGGTGCTGGCAATTTAACTAATCAGGTACCATCCTGGTCCCAGACGCCGCCCGCCGTCGCCCTCACTGTGAGCTAATCTCTGCTTGGCCTCCCCAAGTCTGTAATTAGCCTGGTCCCCCTGCCGACCCTGCACACGGCTCGGATTACCACCAGAGGATGCAAAATGGACAAACGGCCCTCAGTGGCCCAAGACCAGCGGCCTGAGACTGAGACGTCCTCGGGCCCACCCTGTCGGGGGCAGCCGCACAGACTGCTTCTTTTTACTTCTCCAGAATCATCTTTGGGGGTCAGCCTTGCTACCCAGGATTCCCAAGGGAAAGATGAATGAGGTTTAGCAGTTGTACAGAACCCAGATGCTCCAAATCAAAGATGTTCCCAAAGGTCACCTTGGTCACCTTAGCCTACAGATCAGACAGAACAATCTCCAAGCCATAGCACAAAGCACCTAGTCCAGAGACAGAAGTTCGTGAGCGGAGATGCCACCTGACCCCCATTCACTCCCTGCGTGACTGCAGACACATCCCTTCAGCCAGACTGAGCCTCAGTTCCTGCATCTGTCAAATGGGCACATTAGACTAGCGCAGGCATTCTCAGCCTCCGTAGCACCGGCACGAGGGTGGTATCATTCTGCAGGGGTGCTGCTCTGTCCACTGGACAGTGCCGAACAGCACCCCCGGCCTGTTCCTGCTAGATGCCAGTAACCACCGAGTGTGATAACCCAAACCGTCTCCGCACATGGCAAAAACATCCCTCGAAAGCGGGGGACCCTTAGTGGAAACCGGCTGCACTTCACAATACCAGGGGGCTTGGGGAGGGAATGATGCTGCTTCCCTCCTCCAGGGGCCGAAACCAGCCTGGGGAGGACCTGGAGGCCCAGGACCAGGCAGCGGCCCAGGTCCCGTCCCACCTTCCCGCTGCAGCACAGGCCTCTGAGGACCGCCCGACAGCCCGCCCAGCCCGTGTTCCGGCCTCGTGTTCTCTAGCAGACTTGAGAAGCAGCGGCAAGCTCCCCGGAATCCATCCAGACAGCGGGCAACAACGGCCGCGCTGCTACGCTGAACGTGTGTGACTCTGGTGGGGAGCAGCGGGTACCTCACTAGCCTTCCCAGGGACTGAGCTCACTGTGTGCGTCTCACGAGGCCAGTCCTGCCTCTGGCCACTTCCTCTTGCCCATAAAGGGAATTCAAGGCCCCCAAATTTCCAGCTCTGCCCCCAGTGCAGGGAACTCCAGGACCAAGTCCCCTGGCCTTCTGGGACTTCGGTCTTGTCCTCTGGAGATGAGGTCCCACCTGCCTTCTCGGCCTGGTCTGCTGTCTCCCTGCCTCCCTCCTCCCACCTGCCCTCCTCCCTCCTGTCCACATTGGCATGTAGGTCATTCCTGGACCATCAACTTCTTTCCCTCCTGATAACCCTCACCCATGCTGTTCTCTCGGCTTAGTAATCTCTCCCCAGTGTCCCTGCCAGCTCCGTGCACCGCTATTCCTCCATGTAAGCTTCACGTCCTCGGGGAACCCATCTTGGTCACCAACTCTCTGAGCAAAAACAATCTCTTTTGGAGGATTGATGACCATCTGTAATTAGAAGAATCTATATGGACAATTATCTGTCTCCCTAAATTCAGCTAGGGGCCCCTGGAGGACAGGCGCTGGCCTGCTCAGTCATCTTGAGCCGGGCCGGAGGTTGGCACTAGAGCAGAGACCTGGGAGGCCCGGCCTCTGTGCTCAGGGCTCTGTGCTCAGGGCTCCCCTCCGTCCCATGGAGGGTTGCACCAGCCCACGGTGGGCACCAGAGCGCTGTGATGAGAGCCCAGTTCAGGCACCCAGGCGGTCCCTGCAGAAGAGCCCAGAAACAATGCCGTATCCATGGAGAATTCACTCTACGGTCAGGATGCCCCCGGATGACTCCAGGGCTCCAAACTCCCGGGGCTGGCATGGGTCGCAGCTGCCGCAGACTTGCTTCCATCCGAGCTGCTGGAAGGGAGTTAGTGAGTTGAGGCCGCCGCTCTTCTATAAATGAATGTTTCCTTTTCTGCACGAGGAAGGCAGGCCTGTCAGAGGGGCAGACAGGTGGAGCAGCCCGGCCTGTGTGGAAGTGAGCGCCCCATCCTGGAGTTACCCAAGCGCTTGTCAAGGATGCTGAGTGGCATTCCAACACGATGGCTCGAACCAGAGGAAGCAACACACAGGAGCGATGAGAAAGGATAATGGTCACACAATCAGACTTCACCAAGAAGGCGGTAGTGTCTGTCACTGACTAATGGGAAACCGAGGCTCAGAGGCTCAGTGACCAGCAAGTGGCCCAGCCCCCAGCCCTCGGCCTGTGGCACGTGAGAGCCACGCTCTGACACTCAGCTGCCGCGTCTGTGAAGTCGCCACCTGCCCTGAGCGTTTGTGATTATCGGCTCCTGGCTGGTGAAGGGAGGGGAGGACAAGGGGAAGTTCAAGGTGTGCTGAGCAGAGGGCCTGTAAGAGGTCTGCGCGACCGGACCAGGGGCCTGTGCGGGACCGGGGCCGGGACTGGAAACTGTGGGTCCCCAGGGATCACCCACCCCAGAAAAGATGCATCGGGCACAGGCTGGTTCAGCACCCGGGGTGCCTGATTGCCACTCCCCACCCAGAGGCTCCAGGGGCACTGGCCTCCCTGTTCAGCTTGCCTAACGTTTTCTATTTAAATGCAAATTTTGACTTTTCACTGGCAGCTAGCAAAAGTTTTTTGCACTGGAATGAGGGTCACAATAATAATTTATCCACAGGCCTTTTTCTAACAATTATTATTTGTTCAAGGGAGAGGGTAGAGGCCCTGGCAGCTGGGAGCAGGGACTCGGGGTTGGCGCACAGAGTGGCCTGCAGGTGTCAGGCAGAGGACGGGCCCCCTCCCTGTGGTGGGAGGACGAGGTGTGAGCCCAGGCAGCCTGCCCTGGGGACCTGTGCCCAGGCTCACAGTAAGAGGGAGCTGGTATTGGCTGGGCCGTGAGCCTGTGTCAGGCTGGAGTAAGCCTGTACGCTCCTTGATAAGCAACGGGTGGTCTGAGGCCAGAGACAGAAAGGGAAGGAGACCCTGCTGCATCAGAGGCTCAGATCAGACTCCCAAGTCAGCAGGAGGTCCAGGAAGGCATCCTGGAGGAGGCGACAGCTGCTCACAGTCTTAAACGCAGGTTATCCCGGCCACTCTCACTTCTACTGGGAAGAGTGTCCGACAGTTGGTATCTTCTAACGAGGATAATTAGAATCTATCCAAAGAACAAGGTGGTACTTTCCAGTCTAGAAATGCGACAGCGAGTTTCACTCGTGGGGGCCGATAGACGGGTGATGTTATCAATGAGGCCTTTAAGTGATGTCAGTTTGCTGGAAACCACCTCGAGATCCACCACTAGGGGATGGCAACTGCGTGCCGGGGCAGCCGCTCAGTGGAGCACTAGGCAGCGCCAGCAAATGAAGGGAGACACGCTCTGTTTTCTGCAGCGGCTGGGCTCCCAGGTATGGGGAGTGAACTGGCCGTGAGGACGCTGAAGTGCGTTCACAGGTGTCGGGTGGATCATCTATTTGGGGATTTGCTTGCTGTTACATAAACTGATCTGAGGGACTCAGGCAAACGGAAGGAGGGCTTGGGCTCTCGGGTTGGGCGCCAGGTGTCCACTGGGGAGGGCCCCTGTCAGGATGCATTTCTGTGTCTTGTAAATTTTGGTCCTTGTGAATGTGAAACTGATTGAAAAACTGAATTAAAAAAAAAACAATCAGTGCCGGTCAGACTCTGAGGAAGACAGCAAGGGTCCCGGGCATCGAGATTACCAAGTTCAAAGACAGTGCTCACTCTCTGAGGTGACAGCGAGCCTGTCCTGTGCTTCAGAGGGACCAGGGAAGGGCAGGGCTGCAGCAGGAGGTGGCCAGTCGTGCTGTGGCATCTGCCCTTGTCCAGAAGACCAGGAGCCACCAGGAATTTTCATGCACAGAAGGGCCCACCAGGCCCGCTGGTGAAAGACCGCGTGAGAGAAGATTTGCGTGGCAGTGGACGCTTTCGCAGGACCACATTAAACCCGCACTGTGCACACCCATTTTCGTGGGGGAAACTGAGGCACAGAGACCAATAAGCTGCCCAAGGTCATGTAGTTTGCTGAGCAGACTGGGGTTAGAAACCAGTCTGTCCGACTCAGAGCCCCAGCCTACAGGCATCCAGGATCCTCTACGAGAAAACACTGTGCTGGTAGGTGGCAGTGACCTTGGCTTTTCACTGGTTCCCAGGCAGCAGCTCCTGAGCCCTCTCTGAGTCCTTCTCCAGGGGATGCAAGAGCTGTGTCTTGTTGGCTGAGGTCACAGTGAACAGCAGAGGCCCACACGTGGGGAAGGGCTTTATGGAGCATAAAGGGCTATGCCCCAGGCGGCCTCCTCCCCCTGGCATTTGCCCTCCCTCCTTCGGGGGTCTTGGGTCCCTTTCCTGCCCTGAGCCCCCCACCCAACAGAAGGGCAGGTGCACAAGTGGGAGGAATCCCCCCAGGGAAGAGAGCTCAAGCCCATTCCAGAAAGGTCCTGAGCAGTGGGTGGGCCTTCACTGCCAAGCCCCTGTGACTGAGCCATTTGTGTGTGTCCCCCAGTCTCCCCCCACCATCCGCGCCCCTAGGACAGACACCTGTTCTCGGAGCCCACTCAAGCCAAGCTCGCATCTTTGCTAAATGCCGCCCCTTCCCCTATGTCTCCCACTTGTGTTAAAACAAGCAACGTTTCAGTCGCCTTGCTTCATGATCCTACGTGTAGATTCCCGGGTAAGAGGCCACACCCATGAGTGTTGCTTCTCAAGCACCAGGAGCATTTACAGGCCCAGCTCTCACACGCCTCCCCCTCCAGCTCCTCTCTCTCCATACCCCAGCCGTGTTTGGTCCTTTCTGTCCCGGAAACGAAGCTCTGAATGTCCCAGCCTTTGGGCTTGGGTTTTCCCTCCCACCAGAATTCCCTTCCTGAGCTTCTCTCACCATTGCTATTTCTCATACTTTTGGTCTCTGGCGAAATGGCACCAGCTCAGACCGACACAATGCATCAGCCAGCTACTGCTGCGTAACAAGACATCTCAAAACCCCAAGGCAGAAAAGAGCAGGCATGTGCTTCACTCACCAGACTGTAGGTCTGCTGATCTGGGCTGATCAAAGGAAGGCTCTGCATCCGAGGTCAGCTGGCAGAAGAGCCGGGTTCTGGGTGGTCGAGGCTGACCTTGATTGGCTTGGCTCTCCTCTGCTTCGTGTGTCTCTCTTCCTCCAGCAGGAAAGCTGGGCTGACTTTCAAGTGGTGGCTGGGTTCTAAGAGAGAAAGCAGACCTGTGCAAGGCTCCTCAAAACCGAGGGTTGATACTGACCCGATATTACTTATACTTCCTCCTATTGGTCAGAGCAAGTCCCATGTGCAAGCCCAGATACCAGGAGCTGGAAATAGAGGCTACTTCTTGATGGAGCAAGCTGCAAAGCCACATTGCAAGGAGCAGTGCAGGGCTGGGGACGTATTTGCACTCCAACCTCCCTCTCCCTCCCTTGACTATTCTACCAAAAGAAACATCCCCAGAGACTGTCACTCCCCCAAGGTGGCTTCCCTGCTGCACTCAATTCAATGTCTTATTATCTCGTTTATTTAACTGTCTGCTTGTTTTTGTCCTCATGTCCCCATGAGAATGTAAGCTTCCAGCAGCCAAGAAGGACAGTGCCTAAGACACAGAGAAAACACTGCCCCGATCCAGTTTCCGCCAGAACCAGCATTTCTCCCCATTTCGAATGAATAAAATAAGCTAGATTCATGCAGGTTCTCAGAGGTTGGTGCTGCACTAGGCCCACATCCCCTGAAAGGCAGGGGCACAGGCCTCAGCCCAACCTGAACCACTCTGTTCAGTCTCAGAGCGCCCCCACCGCCCCCCACCCAGAGCGTCGTAAATCCTCCCCCCACTCCTGGGGACCGCTCAGAGGAGGCCGAGTCTTGCCTTGTAATTGCATCTGAATGCAAATAGCTCTGCCAATGTGAATATATTAAAATCCGCATTGTCAGCCATCACGGTGGGTGGGGGGGGACTAGAACCCGAAACGCGAATGACTGCATTATGGTTCCATCCCAGGGAGGATGGGGGACGCACCTCCCTGTGTGCCCGGAGGCTTCCTGCTTTGCTCCCCCAAAAATGCTCACCCTGGGGCTGCGCTCATCCTGGATGGGAGCTCAGACCCAAGGAGGAGGCGGGCACCCAACGGTGGGGGTGAGCCTTTCAAGGGGGCTGCCTGCCAGGTGGAGCTGACTAGGAGGGGATCGGATTAAAAAGGGAGGACACTGCACCCAAGGACCAAGGCAAGGGGGCTACTCCCTCGCCAACTCGCTCACACATTCATCCACTTTCACCCACTTGTGGGTCTCAGGGCCCAGACTTGAACTTAGCACTGCAAATTTTTTCCTTCACACATATTCATACCTCCTGGCAATGCCATGGATCTGCAAGGCCCTTCACCATCTGGCCCCTGCTTCCCTTGCCTTACCAGTCCCCCAGCCTGACTTCTGACAACACAATGCCCCATTGGGCCTTTTCTACTATTGCCTCCTCCAGGAAGTCCTCCCTGACTGCCCTTGACAATGGTTTCCCATCCTAGCCCCTTACCCTCCTCCATACTGCCTTGTAGTCCCTAATATCATCACTGATGTTAATTTACTTTTTCTCACCTCATCTTCCCATTAAAAATGTCAGCTGCATGCCCACCTTTTTCACAACTGGGTCCCAACCATTTGCCCATCGACTGGCACATGACAATAAATGCTTGCTGAGTGACTGACTGAGTGAGCCGGGGGCGGGGGCCCTGTTACCCACCAGCGCTGCCCAGCACTACTGGTTTGTAGAAGATGGACAAGAATGCGGGAGTCCTGTGGTTCTTGATCAGGAGGCAAGGGACACAGCCTTAGGAGGAGGTGCAGGCATGGCCCCCTGCATCCCTGGGAGCCACGTGTGACTCCGTCGGTGCATCTGCGGCCACCACAGGCGGGTGCGCACAGGTCCTGTGCTCAGGGTGGGAGGGAGGAGGGAGAGAGGCGATGAACAACTGGAGGAATACACAGCAGTGGTGTCAAGGGGCAGCGGAGGCCGGAGGAGAAACGCCAGGCTAGGACCCGTGGGGGTCAGTGAAGCCACCTGGGTGTGGCATGAGGGGCACGAAACAGCCTGGCTGGGGCACACGCGGTAGGCTGGCGTGGTACAGGTCCCTCAAATCCCAACCCTCCAGAACATCCTGACCAAGTCGCCACCTGGTTTCGGCTCACAGCCCTTCAACGGTGGGGAGCTCGGCACCCCCAGGAGTGGGGGGGCTGCCCGCACACCTTGAAATTAAACTCCACTCCGCAGAGCCCTCCCTCCAGCCCGACCCCACACAGGACTCCTCTTGAAATTCTGGAAATGGACAGCGGGAGCCAGGGAAGGGAGGGAGGGAGGGGAAGGAGGACATGGACCTGGGCTCTGACCCACAGTAAAGTGCCCTAGGTGGCTGGTTTCAACTGCGGGAGTGGATCTCCTCTCAGCTCTGGGCGGGGTTCCGAGCTGGGGTGCATCTGGTCTGGTCGGACTCCCCTCCTGTAGCCATGACCGCCTTCTCTGTCCTTCCCACACACAGGTGGAGGAGGGGACGCGGTTTGCTGTCCTCTCTTTTAAGGCCACTAATCCCATTAGACCACAACCCTGCCCTCGTGACCTAGTCACCCCCAAAGGCCCCAAATAGAATCACAGTGGAGGCGAGGGTGGGGAGAGGAGTGGGGGCACAAAGTATCCCCTCTGTTACATCTTTCCAGCCACTAGATGATGACGGGGATGTCCACATCCCTGTGTGACCATCTAGGAGACCGCAGTGCGAAGAGGTGGAGATTCCCCCAGAGCCTCCTAGGAGGTGAACGGCATAGGCAGAATGGGAGGCCAGCGTCAAGCCCCACCTGTCAGAGTCTCCTGACCCCACTGGCCCCTGAGCAGCACTGACTGGGCCCCTTTGTCCGGCCCCTGCCTCCTGGCAGGTGCGACTAGAGAGGTGAGTAGGACCCAGGGCAGCCTCCCTACTGTGATGCCAAAACCCAGCCTTTTGGCATGAAGACGGAGTCAGAGGGTTGCCGGGACCCTCTGCCATGGAGGCACCTAGAGAACATTGATTTGGGTTTCACAGTCTCCCAGGAGTCAGTGGGGCTCATGATGACCTTTCTTGACACCTAATCCATCTGGTTTGCAGACACTTGTCCCTTTTGGAAGCTCATGGGTGGAGACATGGTCTGTCTTGTCCATGCTCTGGGTAAGTGCCTGGGCACATAGTAAGCGCTCAATAAATGCTGTCTGGGTGCATAGTAGGTGCTCAATAAATGCTATTGGGGCACGTGTACAAATCAAGGGGTTAAATCAGGACCTGTGTCGGTCCCCTTTCCTGTTCAGAGGACAAGATCATGTAGCCTTAAAAAAAATAATAAAAATCAATCAATCCACCCCGGGGTCTCCATGGCAAGGACAGGGATCGGCAGGGGCGCCCAGCTGAGTGGACAGAGAGCTCATGCAAGCCCCACTGTGAGCCACAGATAAGAGGGGCTGGGGGGATCCAGACGGCTTGTCTATCAGCCTATTAAACACCATTCTTACAAGTTTTTTTTTTCCCTCCCCCCTTTTCATTAATACACAGGGTGAATAGAACGTTGAATAAAAATCAGCCCTTTCCACACAATTGCAGGATTGAAAGGTAACTGTCAACAGAAGGATTTGGGTGACAAAGGGAACAGTTTCAGCGCTTAGCAAATGATTTTCGGCTTGTCATTTCAATGGGCTGTGTTTTTCAGAGATTGTGGGGTGGGTTTTTCTCTTTCTCTCTTTCTTTTTCTTTTTTCTTTTTTTGAATAGCATTTATTACCATGCTTTAACATTTTTTGTGTGTTGTCTCTTTGCAGTCGCCCATCCTCCTCCCTTCACGCACGCTGTGTGTCACCCCTCCCGGGTCTCCTGGATGCAGCCTCCAAAAATAAAACGAGATAAAATAAGACACGCAGCAGACCCAGGAGGCCCAGGAGAGAGAAGATGGTGGGTGAGGAGGGAAGAGTTGTCAGGTAGAATGTGGGCACGGGCCAGGCAGAGGGAGGAGGGTACCCTGGGCTCAGACACCGGCCTGCAGCTCGGCCTGGACCTCTGAGCCTCCAGCCTCACTGGTGGCGCAGTTCTCTCTCAGGTGACTGGCCCTGAGCCTGGGGGACATCTCCTCTGTCCATCTGGCCACACCCAGCCACTGTACCTAGGAAGAGGGTCCTAGTCTGTAAAGGGGATCCCAGGACCACCCAGCACAGTTCTGCGGTGAGGACTCATCCCTTCTAGACAGCTGACGCCAGCTATCCAAATGGGCAAGCAGTCAGTGGCAGCACACACACCAGATAAAATACCAAAACAGCAAAAGTCTCCCATCCTCCAAGGAAAGCAAGCCTTCTGTTAAAGAGCTTCTCTATCCCTCACTTTTCTCAGATGAGCCTGGGACCAGGAGTCAGTGTGAAGTCCAGAGCAAGTCCATGTCAGTCCTGGGCCTCAGTTTCTCTCATCTGTGAAATGGGCCAGTGGGACCCAATAGCAATTCAAAATAATTTTTCAAAACAGAGCCACAGGGAACTGCGAGTTAAAACTACCATGAGATATTACTGCTCATCTATCAGAATGGCTCACCCAGTACTGGTGAAGAAGGGGAGAAACTGGACCACTCCTTTGCTGCCAGGAGGAATGTTCAATGGGGAAGACAGGTAATTTCTTCAAAAAGCAAACCCTGCCATACATCCTAGGAGTTGCTCTCTTGGGGATTTGTCCCAAAAGGCTGTATTCACGGAAACCCCTCATGCACGTGTGTAGCTGCATTTCCTTCCAGCCGAAGCTGGAAATGACCGGATGTCCTTCCACAGACAGATGGATAAGCAAACAGTGGCGCATCCGTGCTGTGAAATACAACTCAGCAGGAACGAGGAACAAGCTAGGGGTCCCCAACCCGGATGCGGCTCCAGAGAATTATGGCGAGTCAGAAAAACACGCCCTGGGGGAGCAGCAGTCAGGTCAGAGGTCTCTGAAGGAGCGCAGTCCATGTCCATCCCAAGGATCTGGGTTCATGTCCCAAGTCTGGGAGAACAACCCATGTGAACACGTAAATGAAAATAAAATAAAGTGCTTCTTCCTTCTCTTTCTTCCTGCCTGCCTGCCTGCCTTCATTTCTGCCTGTGCCTTTCCTCTAAAATAAATAAGTAAAATCATTCTTAAAAAAGAAGAAAATGCAAACATGTTACGCTTGATATGGTTCCATATATGTGTGTATGCACATATATATATATGCACACACACGCACACGCACACACACACACACACTCCATTGTTAAATGACAAAATCGCAGGCATGAATGCAGGTAAGCGGTTGCGGAGCTGAAGAGACGTGCGGTCAGGGTGGGATGGAGGTGGCTGTGTCCCTAAGCGGTGTCCTGGGGTCCCCGTGGTGAGGGACACACGGCATTGTGACCGTATCTGGGTCAACGCCCAGGTTGCGACGTCTCCGAAGGCAAGACGCCACCGCGGAGGGAAACTGACTAGAGGGCACATGATTTCTCGCCACCACATGTGAATGCACAATGACTGCTAAATAAGCAGCTTCATTCAACAATGGGATAAAGCCCCAGAGCGGATGGTGCCAACCGAACGCTGGCGTGGCGGCTGGAGGCAGAGGCACCTGTTGAACTGGGGGCCTGGCCCGCATTCTCCCCTGGGTCTCCGGGGGCACCTGTAGCTTACAGACCCACGGGCTGGGGGGCTGGGGGTCTGGGGGGCGCCAGCTCTGCAGCCCGCAGGTCTACGATTTGTGCCTGGTGGGCAGGCTAGCGTTCGTTCGGGTGAAACTGGGACGCGTCTTTCCAGACTTGTGGTCCCTTGTCAGGAGAGAGGGGGCAGCGCAGGCGGCGCCCCGACTTCCCCGCACTCCCTGCTCCCTGCAGACTGGTCCCCCGCTGCAGCTCCCCAGCCTCCCTCACCCACTTCAGGGCTAGGCTTTGCCAAGGGGAGAGGCCAGCGGGAAGTGAGGGCAGGAGGAGGGTACTTGTCTCTGTTTTGACAGTGTCCCCCAGTGACTTTTGTCAGGCAGCGCTGACTCCTGAGTCCTGACAATGCCCCCTCGCCCTTGTGTCCCCTCGCCCCAGGGTGGGGAGCAGTGGTTTCCTACACTATTCGTCTCTGGGTTTGCCCTTCCTGCTCTTCCACGGGACAGAGCTCCTCATATTCAATCCCCTCTGCTGATACACGCGGGCGAGGGCCTCACTGGTGGCTGGTGTTTTGCCTGAATCCCGGGGCTCTCGCACGCTCGTCGCCTCGGGCCCTGTCGCCCGGGCCTGGGATTCAGAGAGCACCCAAGCAGACTTGGCTACAAGCAGTCCCTCCTGAGAGAAGGCTGCCTTCCCGTCCTGCGTGTCAGCGCAGCCAGCGAGGGGCCGAGCCCCGACTCCATCCCGGAGACCCAGACTCCCAGTTCAGAAGGAAAAGCAAAGTGCCCACCGCCGGCGGCTAAGAAATGGGCCTCAGCTCCCTCACCTTCAAGAGAGGCAGACAGATGAACTGCCACACCCTTTGCAGAAGTTCCTGGGCTCCAACTGACCAGCAAGAACCAGACCTGCCACTGGCCGGACACCTGCTGTCGACACCTGCTGTCGTCCCCGCGGGGTGGGTGCCTCCTGCGACGGCCTCGCTCACCGCATCCTCATGGACCAGGTGGTTACAGCCCCGTCACTCAGATGACAGCACAGAGGCCCCGAGAAGCCAAGTCCCGTGCCCGAGGCCACACGGCTGCTAAGTAACACGGCGGGAATTGGCTCTGCTGTCCACGTACTGCACGTCGGCCCCTAACCATCCCCACTGACCTCCTGACCCAGGAAACAACCTCCCCAAGTTATTAGTGACATCTGTTTGCTCACTCGAGGCAACGTACTGCAGTCCCACTGGGTGCCAGGCTCTCGCAGAATGTCGAGCCATTGAGCATAACAGATACAACTCTGCTCCCAGGAAAGGTGTCTTCCAGCCGGGGAGGCAGACCAGCGTGAACGGCACAGCAGAAGGCGAAAGGTGCTCTGCAGCAAAACGAAGCAGGGAAGGTGCGGAAAGTGCTGGGCGGGGGAGGCGTTCAGAAGAGGAGGACAGGGAGGCCCACAGGGAAGGTTGAGCCATATCAGAAAGGGGTGAGCGAGATGACCCTGCAGGTAGCGAACCAGGAACAACCTGGTGGGGGAAACAGCAAATGCAGGGCCTCGGGCAGAGGTGCTGGGAGGTCAGGACCAGCTGGGGATGGGGGTTGGGATGGGGACACGAGGGTCCCTGAAGGTGCCGCAGCCTTTACCCTGGGTGAGATGGATCACTGAGGGCAGGCGTGCTGCAGACAGTGCCCCGAGCTGGCCCCTGCTTGCAGACCCCTGCTCGCCAGCACTGAAGCCAGGCTGCTGGGTGTCAAGGATGGACAGATGTCTGCACCAGGGCTGCTCCCAGCCAGGGACAGCCCTCTCTGCTAGCCTGGCCTCCTCCGTCCTGCTCCCCTGGGTGTGATAAGGGCCCCCTCAGCTGCTTCTCCACCCCTGGGCTTCCCCACACCTGCCCTCCCTCACCCGCATCTGAGCAGGCTGAGGTCTCCTGCAGACTTTTGAGCTGGGCGCTGGGCACAGAGCGAGAGCAGATAAATGCTCGCCCTCGTTCCTGCTCACGCCCTGGTGCTGGTCAGGGAGTGATGCAGAGAGAACCCCAGCCCCGGAAAACCCTGGGCTCAGAGATCTGGGTTCTAATCCCGGGTCTACCACTCCTTCCCTGGTGGGTCTTGACCACCTGGCGTCCCCCCAGGAGCCTCAGTTTCCCCAACTGCAAAAGAGGAGGGTCACTGGGATCACACGCTCCACCCAGAGCTCACCTTGGAGACAACACAACTCAACAGCGCCTGCTCTTAAATGCCTTCCCAAGCAAGCTCTCCAGGGCACACAGACCCCTTCCTCTCGAAGTCCCCGTCCGTGGGCATCTGGGACTCTGCAGCGACTCTGGGTCAGGCCTGGCTCTCTTCCTCTGTGCAACGGGCCTCACACCACCACACAGCACGCATCTTTGATGATTCGTGGGGACGAGGAGCATAACATGACTAAAACCGGGCCTACGACAGGGGAGCACCGAGCCCAGATGAAGCTGCATGAAGACAGGCAGACGCTGGAGAGATGTGGGCACAGTCAGGAACAGTGGGGCCACCAGAAGCTAGAAGAGGAAGGAGGCACCTTCCGCCAGAACCATGGAGTGAGTGTGGCCTCTGGGGTCTGCTCTTCTAGCCTCCAGAACTGTGAGCCACTAAATGTCTATTGTTTTAAGCCAGCAAATTCATGATAATGTCTTACAGCAGCATTAGGAAATTAATGCCGAATTGCTTTTCTTAATACCTGTACATCGCTGAGATGAGAAACTACAGCTGTCTGCACATCTGTCCTTCCCCTCTGTGTCGTGAATTTCGAGATGGCAAGAACCACACTTTGGGGTCTAAAGGGCAGTGGAAACTACATTAAACTAAGGATTGTCTTCACAGTGAAAGAAAACACCACTAAAATCAAAAGGAAACCTAAAGACTGGGAGAAGATATTTGTATTTCATATTTCTGATAAGGGTTTAATATCTAAAATATACAAAGAACTCATAAAGCTCAATTACAGAAGAACAGGCAATCCAGTCAAAAAAAATGGGAAGAGGAATTGGAGAGACACTTTTCTGAAGAAGATACACAGGTGGCCAAGAGGCACATGAAAAGATGTTCTTTCTCGCTGGCTACTGGGGAGATGCAAAGCAAAACAACAATGAGATAGCACCTTACAGCTGAGAGACTGGCTATTATCTCCGATATGATCCCATCATCCCACTTCTGGGTATTTTCCCAAAAGATGCAAAAACACTCATTCACAGAGATTTATACACCCCCATGTTTACTGCTGGTCTTTTCACAATAGCTTAGAACTGGAAACTGCCTAAGTGCCCAACGTCAGATGATGGATCAAGAAGATGTGGTGCATATACACAATGGACACGACACAGCCCTGAGAAGAGATGAAACCTATCATTCGAATCAACATGGATGGATCTAGAGGGGATGATGCTAAATGAAATAAGTCAAAAGAAGAAGAAAGATAGATACCGGATGACCTCACACACAGGTGGAATGTGAAGAGACAAAACAAAGAACTGCGGTTACCAATAGAGACTAGGACAGGGTGGGGGTGGCGGGGACAAATGGTGGCAGAACCCATTGGACGATGATGAAGGACACTTGGTGATGTGGTGGAGGGCAGGGTGTGTTGACAGGTACCTGAGGAATGGGGAACCTATACATACAAATTTATTTTAATGTGTAAAATTAAAGGTCATTTTTTAAAGTGGGCTCCCAGAGCCAGTCTGCAGTAGAGAAAATCACTTCCTGCTGTCAGACTAGAAGAGACTTTAGAAACTTCAGGAATCATCTCCTTATTTCAGGCCCCATGACTATGTCTGGCCCAAGTGCTGGGACAAAATGCAAAACCCCGAGCCCTGGTCCCTCCCAGATTCCTCTGAGCTGACTACAGCTTCTGCTGAGGACACCTGAACCCCCCAGAGAGCCCCCCTGTTATCCTTTCAGACAGCAGCTCAGGCCTGTCTGAGTGAAGCATCTGAGAGAGGCTGCAGCATCTCAGTGGACTTGGGGTTGATTTACTCAGGTCTGGAGAGAAGCTGTTTTGTTATTACCAGGACGTGAAGGCTGTGATCCATGAGCCTCGGGAAGAATTGGCTCGGTGCCCTGGGAGTATTGACAGGTAGGCTAGAATTATAGGCTGGCGGAGAGTTTGCCCGTGGGCATCTAGGGGGATGTGAGCCCCTTATGCCAACCTGCCCCCACCTACAGCGCCTTCCACAGGGCTCCCCTGAAGCCCAACCCCAGTCCCCTCGCTGGTTAGGAGATACCCCCATAGCCTGTGGCCTCCCCTAGGCAAGCTTTGAGCAAGACGTCTGACATGATCCAAGCGTCCAGTCCTGGTGACTAATAGCTAGACTCTGGGTGTGGTGCCCCTGTGAGTAGCCTGGGGTCTCTCTCATCCCTAGGCCATCGCTCATAATGATAAGGGTAGTTGTTGCCTGCATGTATTTGATTAGCATTGGATGGGAGGATGGATGTTTGGATGGATGGTTGGATGGATGGATGGTTGGATGGATGGATAGATGGTGGGTGGATGAGTAGATAAGGGAATATATAGAGGGAAAAATGAATAGATGGGTGGTTGGCTGTCTACTGAATGGATGGATGACGGATGGATGCAGGCATGAATTATTTTGAAGTCAACCAAACCCAGATTCAAATTCTTATTCCTCCACACTATCTGTGGGATTTGTCCAAGTTTCCTGAGCCTGTTTATCTGCTGTAAAGAGGGGTGATTGTGCTCAGCTTGCCGTGAGTTCTAACAAAATCATGCTTATAAAGGAATCGGTTCAATTTGTATCACAACCTTCTCAGAATCTTCTGGAAGTGGCTCACCTGGCACATAGTAGGTCCTCAGCAAACCAGGGAGGGGGGGCTCACTTTTAGATCCTAGATAATGGCTCTCTTGGGGAGCTGAAAGCCCTTTCCTCTGTGGATTCAGAAGGCATTTCTGATGTTGACTCCCCCTGGGGCGGCGCGGGGAGAGGAGCAGGAGGCAGCATGCATCCTGCTTGATCCAGGGTCGAGGCAGACACCTGTCCCCCCAAGACTTGTCCTCCCCAGGAGTCCACAGACCTGGACCCACAGCCATTTGCCCAGCTGATCTCCCCACAGGAGGAGGAAGAAGAAGCGGCCATGTTCTCCACCCATCACCCCAGGAATTAAAGAAGCAGAAACGTACCTCTCTAGGCCACCAGGCGCAAGTTCCCAGCTGCCCCCACTGACCAGGGAGGAGGATAACTGGAAATCTGGGGGATTTTCCAGATGGCCTTCAAAACCATTCTGCTGTGTACACCCCAGGGAAAGTGAAGGCTTGGAGTCAGGTAGAACGGGCTTTGGCTTGATCCAGTCCACCCTCCTCCACTGAGAAGTGGGTCATGGGCGGACAGAGACACCAGCCTCACGGGGCAGACGTGCCCTCCGAAAAAAGGAAACCATGCGTGTCAGACACGTGCCCCAGGAGGAGCCGTCTGCTGTGTGAGAACGGACGTTCTCGACCTGTCACTCAGGTCACAGGGGCCACCTCTTTTTCCAGGGCTGTATATCACCAGAAAGGCTCTGCCTGGCTACTGCTCCCGTAGCCACACTGTGAGCAGCTGAGGTCATGTGAGCGAGCCTGGCAGATGGAAATAAAGGTTTGGAACCCTTGTTCTCAGATCTTTGCCTGCTCTTAGCAAGCTGCTGGGGACTTAGCTTCTAGGGACACCTGCCATGTTCCAAGCAGACGCTGCCGGAAATCCCCAAAGGTTTCTCCATCAACAGCCCCGCCTCCCCTTCACGCCTCCCTTTCAGAAGAAAGCAGCAGAGATTGCTCCTCTCCTCACACATTCGCCCTCACAGGGGCCCCAGGAAAAGGCTCTCAGAATAATTGGATAATCCCAGGCGAGTGTGAACAGCCACCGAGGAGGCGAATGGAGGAGGAACCCAAGGTGAAATTTATTTCTGTCAACTGGTGGTCTATTTCCCTGATACTATTTCCTTGTATACAGATAAGGAGTTATCTTAAATGACCATGTCTTTTTCAATTTGTGCTTAACAGTCAATCCCATTTTCCTTATATGATACTATCACAGCTGGATGAAAAATGCATTCAATAATCCCTAAGGATCTTCATATATCAATATCAAATGGTCTGAAATTGACCTGTTATAAAATCCAGTCCTTCAAGCTCGCAAGAGACTAAATCAAAAAGGAGCAAATTTTAGCACCCACGGTGTTTTGCGTAAGCAGAAGGCCAGATGCTGAAGTTCCTGCTTCCGGGGCCCTTAACAAGTGCCCAGCATCCATTGAAAACCAAAAATTACCTGGAAGAAGGGTCTGGATTACGAGGCATCTGCCTAAAGGATGGGGCTTTTCCAATC
The DNA here is from genome assembly GCA_004363575.1 of Solenodon paradoxus. Lineage (NCBI taxonomy): Eukaryota > Metazoa > Chordata > Mammalia > Eulipotyphla > Solenodontidae > Solenodon > Solenodon paradoxus. The sequence continues at coordinate 55,402 of RJWH01004447.1, read as the reverse complement.
GATGGGGCTGGCACGCACAGTAAGGAATAGAAGGGGGTTAATGAGAGCCAGCCATACACGTTCCCAGGAACCTGTTATCCCAGGCTGCGGAATCTCAGAGAATTCCAGGGGCAGAGGCCTGGGCTCCAGGAACAGACCTCAGGAAACTGTCTGTGAGTCTTGATCCCTTCTCAGCAGTAGAGATGTGACAGACACTCTTTTGGGTCCCTCTGATGTCTAAATAAGAGGCATTCAGACACGTGTTCACAGCTTCTTCATCTGCTCTTAGCACGTCATCAGGAGCTCTACTCGGGACAGCAGGTTTCTTTCTGTGTTCTGCAGTCTCTTGGCTTCACCCATTAATAGTCACAGTGAAAAAAAGAGTTTAAATTCTATTTTATCAAATCCTTCAAATAACTTTCTGACACTGGAGATGGAGAGAGTGGAGCTCAGGGCATAAAGTGCTTGTCTAAGGCTTCCACCTTCTTGGCAGAGCAGGGGTGCAAGGTCAGATACTGCACCCAGAGCTTATGACCTTCCAGCTGCCCACTTCGACAAGCAGGTGTTTGATTCACATATGCTGGTGACAGGATAGGATGACAGTGATGTCGCGGCCATTTGGGGTCTACGCAGATCTTCACAGGGTGAGGCTACCAATAAGTGGATTCCGCCAAAACCAAATCTGAGAAATTAAAGCAAAACCAGGCTTCGACACACCCCTACTCAGCACTCCAGGGTCTGAGCTACCGAAGTCCCCTCGAGGTGGGACCGTGGGGCCATGGGACCTGCTCCCCAAACCTTTATTCTACAAACGCCCTCGAGGATTTAGGAAGCCCAGCCGATAGCTATTAGCATCACCAGCGCAAGCAATTGGTGAGCCATTCCAGCATCGCTTACCTGTCCTCAACCCATTCTTCCTCACTTCCCGTAAGGGGAAACTGAGGCACAGGTGTGAGACAGACAAGACTGAATCTGCTATCCAGCAGCATGGACACTGGCTCCAATTCCATGAATCATGGTGCATTCAGGTATCCATCAGGGTGGAGGTACACAGGTCTAACACAGGAGCAGAAGTCAGGAAGGCTTCCTGGAGGAGGAGTCCTCTGAGGTCTGAGTCATATCGGTACTCATGGCCATATTTACTGGAATTTTGCCAGGGTGAATAAAAGGATACTTTACCTGCCAAAGGCTAGAGATCCTCTCCCCAAAGGGGTCTCCTATAAGCTTTTTAACCTCTACCCAAAACACCCTCCAAAAGTCTCCATCAAACACAGACTGAAGTCCCCATTCTGCTATAGTCTGCATAGCAGACCCCTGACCATCGCACGTTCACTCCCCAAGGCCAGTTCTAGCCACACTGACCTCTGAAGGACCTGAACACATCCAACTCTGCCTGCCCCAGGACCTTGGCACATGCCGTTCTCCCTGCCTGTAACAGCGTTCCTCTACTTTTCATGTAACCAGCCTCCTCTCACCTTTGCCTCTCAAACCAGAACACCTATCCTCAGGAAGCTCTTTTCAGATGAGCCCCCAGGTGTCAAGTAACTGCCCTCTCACTCTCCATCTAACAAACCCAGTGTTGGCACCCTTGGAGACTTGACAACTCACAGATCATTTACTCACTTGTTTCTTGGTGTGTTTGATCCATCCGTCCCACAAGAGTGGGGACGAGGACGTGTCTGTCTCAGTCACTGCTGTATCCGCAGCCCGTTTCATGCAGTAGGTGCTCAATAAGATTTGTCGAATGAATGAATGAATGAATGAATGAGTGGATGGCTTCCAGAATCCAGAGACTGCAATCAGGCAGGGGAATCAAGCTTTGCTTGTGTGTCTCTGAGAGACTGAGGCAGGAAAACATGAGTGGGGAAGGATGAGGCTCTCTGATCCTTACCAGTACGACCTGTTCCACACACGAGGAAGTCAGAGTTGGCCCTGGAGGTGTGGCCGCTGCACTGCAAGCCTGACCAGGGGACACCGGCCAAGGGACGCGTGGCACCACGTTTTTCAGAGTAATCCCAGACACACCGGCGTCCTCGTTGTCGGTTCCTCCAGGGAGGAGCACCAGGCCACCCTCCCACCTACTGAATCAGGAGCCCCAGGGCTAGGCGGGTATCTGCCTCCTCAGGAGCTATGCCAGAGGCTTCTGAGCACATCAGAATTTGGCTGACAATCACTCTGCGCTGGGACACCCTCCCCCGGGGCTTCCTCCCTCCCTTGAGCAGCCTTTTCCTGGGGGCAACCCTGCTGCCCAGCCAAGGTCCCAAGAGCCCTCCTGTGCTCGTGCTCCATTCAAAGGGACTGGGGCTGCCCCTGGGTCTCCACGCTGCGCCCTGGGAACTTGCAAGACCAAGGAGAGAGATCAGCAAACAAGATGCAAACATCACTCATCCTGCTGGGTGGAGGGAGGGCTTTGCTTTTTTAAAGAGAAAAAAAAAAATCCCTGATGATTGACTGCGTTTTTGCATCTTCCAGCCATTTGTTGCCGTGTAATATAGACATCTGCCTGTCAACAAAAACGCCGTCAGCTTCACAAACACGCTCATTCCACGGGCTTCGTCAGGGAGAGTGTTTTGACTGGCTTCATTCGCTCAGTGCCTGTGTGCTGCTTTGCCCCGACCAGCTGCAGGACACAGCCCGGCTGCCCAAAGTCCCCACCTCCCGGCCACACTTCGGCCCTTCGGATGGCCAGGGTCCCGCCAGTTCTAGTGCAGGGACAGCATCCAGGCTCAGAGAGGGTCGTCTCCAAGCCTTTCGCAAGTCCCTCTTCTTTGCTGAGCCTCAATGTCCTCCTCTGTAGAATGGGAATCAGCCTCAAGCCTTTGTGGTGGACATGAAAGGAGACCACCTGGGTGAGAGAGGGAGGGCCCCAGCCGTCAGCATCCTCCAAGGCAGCTCCCAGTTATCCGTGACGTCTGCTTTTCACCCCTTCATGTGGGAACCGCGCTTGATCAGAGTGAGACAGTAAGGCTGATGGAGTCTGGTGGACATGAAGGTGGGTGACTTCAGAGGCCGGTCGTAAAAAGCAGCGGTAGCTCCTGCAGGCTCTCCTGGATGGTTCATCCTGGGGGAAGCCAGCCGCCAGGTTCTGAGAGCTTCGGGTCGCTCTGAGGAGAGAGCCCTGCGGAGACTCAGAGGAGGCCAGGCTCCGCTCGCCATGCAGGTACCCTCTTGGGATTCGATTTTCCAGCCCCCATCAGGACTTCAGATGCCAACAGCTCTAGACCTCTGGTTGCTCCAGCAAGAGACACCTGAACCCCACCTACCCCAGCCACTCCCAAATGCCTGCTTCACAGAAACTGCGCCAGAGAACGGATGTTTCTTCAAGCTACTAAACCTTGGAGTGATGTGTTACACAGCAAGTGATAACTGACGTGCAGAGAAATGGGCAGGCATGTCCGAACAGACATGCACGCCTACGCCTTCATCAGACACAAAGCACCGAGCATCTACACAAGCGTTCCTGTGCGTGCAGAGTGCGCACATACACCGCGCGTGCATAATGCGAGCACACGTTTGCACCCACGGACAGACCATCGCCCACATGTTGCATTTCCTGGGGGGGCCACTCTGCTCAGTGATCTCTCTCCCGCCTCCCTTCACACCTGTGAGGCAGATACCAGTGTAAAGATGGTTTTCTAGACGAAGCTGAGAGAGACAGACCAACTCGCCCAAGGTCACACAGTCTGCAAGTGGCAGAGCCAAGCTCTGAACCCCGATGGACTCCAGAACCATAGTCTCCACCAGGCCAGCATGCCCCGTTCTAGAATTGGCTGGAAGTCGTGTGGACTTCCCTGTGCAGCCTTCTCAGTGGGCGCTTTCCCAGGGGAGGATGAAGAGAGAAGAGCAAATTGGCCCAGCACTTCGGGCCCAAGAGACAGAGCCCCAGGACAGCAGGTCAGGTAGTGTGGGTGACGCTGGAGGAGGCCCAGAGACGGGTGGGGATTCCCAGGCTGCAGGACAGTCCCAGCTGCTGCTGCCTGTGCAGTGGCCGGGGCTGCAGGGGTTAAAGAGAACCACTTCACTGCAAGAAAATCTCTCCAACGGTGTTAGAGCAGGGAAAAAAGGCAAAATGATTGTAAATTCCGCCAGGGGAATTCTGCCATGAATCCACCTCACCTTTCGCGGAACCCCCCGCGGCCCCCCGCCCTGCCTGAGAGGATAACTGACCTTTGGAGGGAAATAATGAAAAGAAGAAATTCCTTGGAGAAAATAATGTGTCCGGGCCCCAGTAATGAGATCGGCTCCTTTTATGTTGCCATGGCGACGGCAGTCATTTTATAATACAAAATACATGAATGGGGCAGCCGCGCAGCTCGGGCGGGGCGCGGCCAGGCGGGTTAGCCTCTTGCAGTCTGTGGTCTGGGGGTCGGGCGATTGGCTGGGGTCAGGGGCCTCCGTGCCTCATTTCCCCAGAGAAACAGGCCTGGCCCCGCGGGGCTTCTCGATTGGAACTCTGAGGGGTGCAGCTGCAGCCCAGCCCCCGGGTCGCCTGCTGGGAGCAGGGAGAGCCAGGCTCTGATGATAAACCCCGCTCTTCCACAGGTGGACCCAACCTGGCTGGGGGTTTCTCCGCCCCTGCCCTGTGAGGGAGCAGAAAGCAGCTCCGTTTCCCAGATCAGGACACTGAGACTCGGGAGGTGAAACTCTTGTGAGATGACACGCAGGGACCCCAGCGCAGGTCCAGCTGGGGCCACAACGTGGGATTAAGGTTATGGGCTCCCGGCTGCCCTGGTGGCCCAGCAGTTTAGTCCACTGGGTGCGGTCCATATGCATCCCAGGGTCCTGGCTTCAAGACCTGGGGTCAGCGGGGGACAAGCAAAAGGAACAGCTAAATAAAAGAAACAAAAGAAAAAAATGCTACTTCTTCCTCCTCTGTCTTCCTGACTGCCTTCTCGCCTCCATGCCGGCGGCACCTCTCCTTTGAGAGAACGATGGAGGCTGGTGTTCGTTGGGAAAAGGTGTGGGGACCTTTGGGAGTGTGCTGGGCAGTGACGCGCAGGGGGCCCGTGTCAAAGTGCATTGAGCTGCCCACGTAAACTGCGCATTTGACGGTCTCTCCATTAGTCTTCATTTCCCCAGTGTGCTTGTGTGGAGCGGGGGCTTCGAGATCGAGTGTGGAGTGTCCGGTGGCAAACAGACTTAAACTCAGACCCCATTCCCAGACTCAGATTTCTGTGTGATGTCGCAGGCGGCCCCTCCGGTGCCCCGGCCTGGCCTGTGAAGCGACACAGTGATGCGCCCGCCTCCCAGGGCCGCTAGGGATGGAGACAGACGACTGGTGTGTGGCGAAGCTTAGCCATGCTGCTCAGTCTCAGCACACCCTCCTGAGGTGCTGTCACCTTTGTCTTGATGACGATTGTGCTTGGAAAGGCAGGCAGGGCCAGCAGAGTCCCAGCAAAAGGCCAGGAAGAGGAGGAAAGAGGAGAGGAAGGAGACAGGGAGAGGAGAAAGGAGAGAAGACAGGAAGAGAAGGTATCTGGGGAGAGCAGAACAGCAGAGGTGAGGCAGCGAGAACCAGTCTTTCTTGTGCTGTGTGTCCTCAGGAAAAGTGCTGGCCTTCTCTGAGCCACGGCACCACCTCTGTGAGGAGGACCTAGGAGAGGCCCAGGGAATACGCCGCTGCTGTGCGGGCTGCTGAAGGTGAAGGAAGGGAGGAGAGGAAGGGCCTGGGGGTGCCAAGGAAGCCGCTAGGCCCCTCGGAGTGCAAATTCAGCTCCCCTCTGCCCTGTAGGGGCTGCCACACTCCTTCACCCTGAGTGCCAGCTCGGAGCCCTGCCACCCGCCATGGGAACCGGACGCCCATTCCAGCGGGGACCCTTGGAGGGAAACACAATGACGGGCCTTAAAATAACAGCCAAGCCAGCTTGTTAGAGGTGTGCGTCTGAGCGAGCGGCACAGGCATGCGTTGCAGGGATTTTTGTCTGAGGAGAGAGACTGGCCTCCCAGCCGGGAGGCCCGCAGACACGCCATCACACACCATCCGGCGAGCTGGCCTGCAGCCAGAGCCAAGCTGGGGGCTGGCCTCCTATCTGACCTGGCCGCTCACCTTCGGAAGTGTGTCCCTTTGTCACTCTAGAGACAGGCTTCACCTCCCAGGCCATAATGCTGGCCTCGAGCGCCCTGTGCCAACCGAGCATTACCCCCACTTTACAGATGACAAAACCAAGGCTCAGAGAGCTGGTGATGAGCCCAAGGTCACCCGCCGGCCAGAAAGAGGCTGGACTGGGATTGGAACACACGTCTGCCGCACTCCTGACTGAGGTGCACACCCTCAGTGAGAGGAGAGCCAGTCAGCCATGACCTGGCATGAGGCTGCGGTGCAGACATCCTCGCCCTGACCCCAGGCCTCCCTGGAGCAAAGCCAGGCTCTGGGGAGAGGTGAGTGTTGAGGAAGGAGTTAAGATTGGGCCCGTCTTAGAGAAACTCCGTCTGGCTGGTCAGTAATCCCAGCGACGGCGTCATGGGGGCAGAGGGGTGCTGGAGCAGGACGACAGACTCTAATTGCTGCAGCTGTTACCTGCGGCTGTGGGAGGAGCTTGGGGAGTTAGTCATGCACCACATTGGAGAATCTGGCTTCCGAGCCCAGCACTGCACTGGCTTGCAGCATGGTGCCCAGCCTTGCTTTTCCCATCTGCGAATGGGGAACAAAGAATCTTTGTGATTCCTTTTTCATTCCAAATGTCAACAGTCACCATCACACCCCGCTGAGCCGAGCTGGCCATGCATCCCCACAGCACAGGTGTGGAAACGGAGACTCAGAGAAGGTAGAGTCCCTTCCTCGTTCAGCCGTGAGTCCTGAGGGTTTCAAGCTGGACTCCACCAAAGGCTGCTTCTTGAAGCACCCAACGTTGCCTGTTAGCCACTGTCCCTGCGTGGTGAGAGCCCAGAGACGCTGCAGAGCCATCAGCCCCTTACAGAGCCCCTTTCAGCCTAAGACTGGACATGTGTCATGGAGACAGCCAGGGGTTGTCTGGCAGCCCCTCTGCCTCTGGGTCCCTGAGACATGCTGGGGTGTCAGCACATCTGGCCGGCGGCGGGAGGCACAGCAGCATCTGGGGGAGGGAAGGAGGGCAGGGCGGAAGGAAGCTGTGCTCCCGGGGTCCCAGGGACAGAGCCCTGGCCCTGCTCCAGACAGCCAGGTGAGACTTCAGTCGCAGGTCTCAGCGCGTGCGTATGAGCTAGAGCATGCCTGCACGTGTGTGAGCAGATGTGCACGTGAGTGCGCGCCTCTGTGCTGACAGCCTCTGTGCTTGTGTGTGTGTCGTGCCCACAGGCGTGCTGCGCAGCTGGGCATGTGGGTGGGTGTGTGAATATGTTGTCCCTGTGTGTGCCTCTGCCTGCATGCAGGTGTGTGGACATGTATGTACACGTCCATAAGCATGTATGTCTTGTGTCCCGCCATGTTTGCGTGTGTGCACGTGGATGCATGTGTTTCTAGGTGTGCCTAATGGTGACGGAGCAGGAAAGACTGGGTTCAGATTCCAGCTCAACTGCGTTCTGGCTGTGTGACCTTAGGCCAGGTGCTACCCCTCTCTGGGCTTCCGTGTCTTCATCTAAGAGGAGCAGCCTGTAGGAACCATAGTGCATCCGTCTCAGGAGACTTTGCCAAGGTAACTCATGAGACTGGTTAACCGGCCCACAGGGAAAGCTGTAGAGCTGGTCGGGGCTCTTCCTCGCCTTTCCTGCCTGCTGAGGCTCCGGGCGCCCACGATCCACCACCAGGGCCGCCCGCTCGCTCCCGGCCTGCCTGCCGCCCCAATAAATTGAGGAATCTCCTGCCGCAGGAATGCCGTATTTCCATCATCTCGCAGACAGCGTCAGCCCTTTGGAGCTGTTTCCCTTTGGCTGGTGGCCAGATTTAGGAGTTTTACAAAAATTCCCAAGACCTTTTGCCGTCTCGACTTGAGAAGACGGGGCTGCTGGGGCCGGAGAGAAAGCGAGAGGCTACCAAAGGCAGGAAGCGGCTGCATTCCTGGTCCCAAGGAGGTACAGCGGGCGGGAGGCTCAGAAACGCCAGGACATTCTCCTCCCAGTTAAAAATATACAGCACGTCAGCTTCGACAAAGGCCTCAGCAACCCGAATCTATTCCAGAAAGCAGGAGGTGCAGCAGCATTGATGTTTCAGCCTGCGAAGCAAAGAGGGTTGTTTGACCCCACAATGCAAGGCCCCCAGCTGGCCTGTGTGCCCTGCAGCAGCCCTGCTCCCCAGCCAGGAGCAGAGTCCCTTCTGCAGGTTCACATGCCGAGAAGCCACATTTCCTGCCGAATAGCACTCAGATCTGGGGGTGAAACCCCAGCTCCTTCTCTTTCTTGCTGTGTGCCCTGTGAAAAGTGTCTTGACTTCTCTGAACCTCAGTTTCCTCGACTTCACAATGGGAACAAGAAAGCTTGCCCAAGAAGAGGCCTCTGGAAGTTAATGGGGATGGTGTCTGTGCAGCTTTACCTGGTCTCGTGGGGGTAGAGTTCTACTCCTAGTGTGCACAGCTGGGTGAGAGGCAGGCAGTGCACAGCTTGGGAGTCAGGAGCCTGAGCTGTGCTTGCTGTGTGGTCTCGGGTCAATCACTGGACTTCTCTGAACCCCCGGGAAAATGAAATGGTGAAACTGGACCAGTGAATCCCAAAGTGAGTTTTAAACAACCCAGCAGCCTAGAGTAGTAGGTGGCGCAGAGACCAAAACTGATGGGGAAGGGAGTGCTCAGATATTTATTTTAATATATATTAAAAATATCACCACTCCAGCCTGGGAAGTCATGACCATTGATGCTGAAGCTGAAGCCAAGGTCTTTTTCAAGAGAGTTAATGTAAAGTTGTTTTGGAGAATGACCTTGGGAAAATAATGGGACAAAAGCTCTCGAGGTGACCCAGAGGAGCCAGAGGCAGACCACGAACCCTGCCTATTCCACAGAGGAGCTCAGATCAAAGCCAGATGTGTCCCTTCTCCAGCTTCGAAACAAGGGACAAGTCACGGATGATTGCGCCTCAGTGTGCTTGGCAGAGCAATGGGGAGATTTCATGAGACTGAGACTGAGAAATCCCGTGACAGGCACCTGGCGGATAACAGACCCCCCGAGTGGTGGCTGTCACTGCAGAATTGCAGACATGGTCTAAATAATGAGCAGTCATTATTCTTCCTCGGGTCCTGTCATCTTCCGGGCACGGTTCCGAGCCCTCCTCGTGAGCACACTGGTGTCCCGGACACCCCTGGGGCTGAGCTTGACCAAGTGCTAGGGCTCCAAGTCCTTCCCAAGGGGCCCTAGTTTTTCCCATCATGACTCCAGATCCTGCCACCCAGCAGGAGCCACGTCGTCACTTACAGAGGGCTCGGAGCTGGATTGAGCGAGACAGAGCTGGTGTCGGGAAGGACAGGAGGGTGACTGCGGAGGTGGGAACCCTGTGAGGTTCCTGCGAATCAGCCAGTGGGCTTGGCCTTCCTACCGGGCTCCAACCTCCCTTCTCTATGACTGTGGCCTTGAGACCTGAGCCTCAGTTTCCTCATCTGTATAATGAGGAAAATCCTTGAGAGCTTGCCATAGCCCACCGACGGCCCATGAATGTACACCTCTAGCAGCAGCGGACGCTGGCCCAGCATCCTGCTTGTCCCCATCTGTGGGCTCCCTGAAGGGCAGTTTGGTCTGGGTTCCCGTCCAGCAGGGATGGGCTCAAGTACTTCCCTCCGAGAAGTCTCCCTTTCTCAGCACTGGGAAGAGATGCCTAGAATGACCCGCTCAGAATACATCACTGGGCTGACGTGCACGCGCGAGTGTGTGTGTGTGTGTGTGTGTGTGTGTGTGTGTGTGTGTGTGTGCAGAACCCCAGGTGCAAGGAGCATGAGCCCCGTTGTTGCGCCCCCGTCTCTGGAGGACAGACTCCTTTCACCTTCCTTGCTCCGCGGCAGGTGTGTCCGCGTCCCCCCCATTTACAGCTCAGAACCTGGGACTCCCTGGGGGGTTCCGTTCATCCACGGTTCCCAGTGAACTCGTGGGAGCCCAGATCCAACCCCAGGCTGCTGAGCCTGAGCCTGCTGGTCCTCCTGCCCCAGCCTGTCTTCCAGGAAGGCCAGGGAATAAGGGAGCCGAGGGAGAGAGAGACTTCCGAAGCCTCCAGCAACCCCCAGCACTTGGCCGCCCTTCCCCACGCGTGACAAGAGCAACAGCTGGTCCCTACCCCAATCCACATGTAGGAGAGACAGTTTCTCCCAAAATACTCTCACTGCAAAGTCAGAAACCCTCCTGGTATAAACAAAACATGCTGCTGGGGCTAGGGAAGGAGCTGTGCACGCCTCTGCCAGGGGGCCAGCGGCTGCGGGACACCCGGGGCTCAGTCCTCCTGAGAGTCCCTGTTCGCAGACTTGGCCCAAAGTCTCTGCAAAGCTGGGTTCCAGAGCAAAGCCTCTGGGGAACCAATTACTCAATTAGCTCCAAACAAAGGGCAGGAGCCTGAAGGGTGGGGACTTGGACAAGGGCCTGGGAGGTGACTCTCACCGCCCCTGTTCGGTCTCTTTCCTTGCCAGCATGAGCTGCCTTCCCCTCCTTGGAAAGCTCTTCTAGATTCTGACCCGTGTCCTGGTCTGCCTCGCTCTAGATCTACCTAAGACTTCATCTGAAGGTAGAATGCTGCAAATCCAGGAAAAAGAATTCCCTACAATTAGGGATTTCGCTGACCGAGCACTGGAGGGGACAAAAGTGCAGAGGAGGAGTGTGGCCTCCTAGAAGCTAATGGCGAATTCTTAGAAAGGCGGGCGGGAGGCAGGTCCCCATCTCCCAATCCAGAGCTCTTGGGAAAAATCTCTCCGTGCTGTTGATGGAAAAGGGGACTGAGTTCTAGGAGGAAGAGGGGCTTTCGAAGGATAAGGTCTTCTGGATGCCTGTGTCAGGTGACGGGGTGGGGTGACAGGGATGTTGTGGGGGATCTCGTGGCATAAGGGCTGTTGGTCACCGTGGACACCCGCCTCCTGCCAGGAACCACCCCCTCAGGTCAAAAATGTCAGACAGGCACTGGGGCTCTGTCCCCTCATGCAAGGGGGACTTCTTCGTGGCACAAGTCCATCCAGATTGGCTCAGACGGCAGAGACTTCATCATCATTCGGACGGACTCAGCGAGTCCAGAGCTCCGGGCTGGGCTTCTCCGCACAGAGCATTAAGGTCGCAGCCAGTGGGGGGCAGGATTCAAACCCAGACCGCGTGCTGCCGAGCCCAGATGTCACCCCGCCCTGCATAGGCCTGCTGGAGAAATGTGGGCTCAGGGTTCTTGCAAACACTCACGTGGAGTTTCCCACCCACGGGACCCACACTGACGGGAGACAGCAGCCGGGAGCCGCTGGAGCCAGAGTGTGGAAAGGGGAGACACTTGGGAGCTCCCTGGTGGATGCACACGCCGCGTGGCCCTGGCAACCCCAGGCAACAGCTTCATGCGCAGGATGGACCCAGGAGCAGGCAGGAGGGGAGGGAAACTGTAGTTCAAGAAGGAGGGGTGCCTGGCAGAGCCCCGCAGGTGTGAGGAGCCGGAAGTCAGTGTGATGCTGAAAGCAGGAAGCCTGGCACACACACGCCTCAGGGCAGCTCCAGGGAGGCGACCCCTGCTGGGGTTCATTCCATAGTCACAGGTGCCTGGATCTGGAACGGCCTTCAAAGAGCCCTGATCGAACCCCTCATTGATGCCAGGAGCTGTGCCGATGAGCTGTGCTGGATCTACTTACATGCCTCCAATCACAGGGAGCTCACTCCCCATTTCTGGTATAGACACATGTGTTTAATCTCAGCTTAACCAGCCCCTACCCATCATCCACCCCTGGGACCATACTGAACAGAGATCCTATTTATAGAGCTTTTTAATGTCTTGGTTGAAAAATATAAATGTCATGAGAAGTATCTAGCACCTAGAACAATGTCAGGCATATCGTAGACCCTCAGCAGAAGTTCTGCATGATTGAAAGAACGAATGAAAGAGGTTGGGTGAACATGCTGATCTACCTCCCCACATGTCTAAGCCATAGCTCCCAGGTGGGAAGAGCACTTCCCCGGAGCAGCCAAAGGCAGACCAGAGAAAGGAGGCCTGGGGGCTGAGTCCAAGGTAAGACAGGAGCCTGTGAACTCAAGGAGGGTGAGGTCATGGTCCACGAGAAAGGCTGTGAGTCATGGTCTCATTGTTACACACTGTGGAGCCATCACAGAGGTGACCCTCAGTGTCAAGAACCAGATTTCAAACCCCGCAGGGGAGGTGAGAAAGGCCCTCCACGGTCAAGGATAACAATTCCCTTACAAGCATGCTGAGTCTCGCAGTTCCACATGCACCCCTGCAAAGGCAGATACAAGCCCAGTCTGCAGATGGAGACCCTGAGGCTAGCAAGCAGCAGAGCAGAAAGAGAACACAGGTCTTCTCTCCCAAAGCCACATCTTTTCCACCCCTGGCTTCTAGAAGACAGCGGAGGCAGGAAGAGGTTACAGCTGCCCGGCCATTTGGGGATATCACTTGGGTCGGTGGGCTGAGACCAGCAGCTGGGAGGAGAGTTGGGACTTGCTCTGGCAGAAGTGGGCAGGCCGCAGAGATGAAGCAAAGAGCAGTGGATAATAGCAGCGCTGAGGCCTGGTCAGCCATTCACCTCGCTCAGACCAGAGACTCAGCCTCTCTGAGTGCAGCATCCTTACTGCACAACAGTGGAATCAACAGGCGCGGCCCGTGGGGTCGCTGCAGCTGAGATGAGGCATATGGAAGGCATGGCTGCCTGCACACAGCAAGTGCTCAGTAAGTGCCCAGTACTCTGATCACGGCCTGAGAAGCGCCACCTCTCCAGCTCCTCACACAGCTCCTCACACAGCTGGGTCCTCCACAACCTTCAGCGTCCTCCCTCTCCTTGCCTTGGGGCACAAGGAAGGGGAATGTCAGGGATGTGGCTCTTTTGTCCTGTCCCCCAAGAGCTTCAAGCCAGCAGCAGCCGGGCAATGGGAATCGAATCACTGTCCCTAATCTCCACAACTTCCCATGAATTCTTCTTTCAGAGAAACTTTCTCCTACCAATGGCCTGACTTTCTGATATTTCCTCAATGGGAGGGGAACTGCTGATAACTTACAAAATTATTTTTGTTTGCTCGTACCCAGCACTGGAAGAAAATGGAAGCCCCCAGAAATCATGGCTTGCTCTCAGAATTTAACCATTCATCCACTCATCCATCCATCCATTTACCCATCTATCTCTATATCCACCCACCCATATATCCATCCATTCACCCATCCATCCATCCATTTACCTGTCCATCCATCCATCTACTCATCCATCCATCCATCTACCCATCCACCCACCCATCCATTCGTTTACCCATCCACCCATCCAACCATCCTTTAATCTATCTCTCCATTTATCCATCCACCCATCCCTCCGCCATCTATCTATCCATATATACTTCCAATCATCAACCATTCTCCCATCTACTCACATTTCCATCCACATACCTACCCCCTTATCCCTCACCCTTTCATTCATCACTGCCCGTCTATCCATCCACTGACTCACCCAGCCCCCCACCCTACTATTTGAAGATCCAGAGGTGAACAGATAGAGCAGACCCCACTCTATGGAGTCCGCATTCTAGCAGATGTCAAACAATCAACCGGATCATTGCATCTCATCCTCTAACTTTTCCCTGTCTGGAGCCAGGGAGAATATTAGGAAACCCAAATCCCTAACCCCCACTCAGCTGGAAAGAATAACCCCTACTAGGCGAGGCAGAAAATCACACCAGAGATGTAAAGTGCTACTGCCTTTTAGAAAAGCAATCGCGCTACATCCCGGAAAATGTAAAATCTACCTCAGGGCCCAGCAAATCCTCCCCCTGGGAATTTCTCCCACGGAAACAAACGCACAGCGCTTAAGGCCACAGGCTCCAGCATGTTTTCTGCCGGGTTCTTTCTAGTGGCAAAAAATCACAAAGGCGAGACCGAAAGCCGCCTGCAGTCAGGGAGCGGTGATGGCAGGTACGGCGCCAACGGGGACAGTACACAGCCCTGGACACGGGGACGCGGCTATGCGACCAGCAGGCGACCCACCAGGAGCGCGAAGTGGGAGTAGAGTGTGCGCTCGGGTCCAGGGCTGTAAAGGGACACCGACCACACATGGGCTTGGAGGTGTCTACGTATGAGCGACGGGCACAGGGGGACAGGTAAGATGATTTGCACAGAACGAAGACGAAATTGCTCACCTGGGCGACCCGACTGGGAGCAGGGTCTGAGATGGGAGGAAGGATGGAGGAAGCTTAGGAAAAATTAAAAAGGAGATAACACTGTTAGCACTGAAGAGGCCCAACGAGACAGGCCATTCAACCGGGCACATAAAATCGCCAAGGTGTCTGAAAATCCGGTATCCAGGATCACATAAGCGGATGGTGGGTTAAAAACACCATTGAAGAGAAGCTGCAATCTGGCCGTGTTCCCACCAAGTCCCCCGCCACTCCTCCTTCGTCTCCGAGTCTCTGCCAGCACCGCGGCCGCCTCTCCGGTCGCCGGACAGGCCGCGGCGCCCAGCCCAGCCCAGACTCTGGCCGCGCACACGCCGCTGCTCTGCCCGGCGGCCCTTGCCTGCTGCCCTGTCACATTCCAGCCTCTTTCTGAGTGTCCCCCGAAGAGCACGCTCCAGCTTCACAGGCTGACACCAGTGAGTGCCGACTGTTTACCAGGCACGAGTGACTTTACGAGCCAACTCCCTAGCTTCCACCGCTCGCAGCCCTGGGTCTGCTCTTCTCTGCTGAGCATCGTTCTTCCCAGCGCCAGCGCCTCCCTCCACGTCTGGATTCCTACTAGACTCAGCTGCGCTGGCCCCACTCCTGGCTACAGAGGAGAAATGCGCTCCAAGCAGCAGATACGCGCCCCACCTCCCAGAGCTAAGGAGGGTTTGAATCCAAGACTCTGATCGTAGTTCGGCCTCCTTCCTCCCGCTCTAGGCGGCTCCTGGAAAGGGAGATAAGATGTGGGTTGGAGAGGGCTATCTCTCCATCTCAGGTGGGCACTTTGCCCAGACACCTGCTCTGGAGAGCAGACCAGGAGCAGGCCGCAGACACGCCAGGACCTCTCACGCCTCCCAAATGGAGACCCCCAGCCCCAGCCTGAGGCCATCTCCACCGCACACCTAATATTTACTTGCCTCATTAAACACCCTCTTCCTGGCAGCCTCCTGACCTCCCTGCCTCCCAAGCTGAAAAAGTGAAAACAGCGTGGCCTTCGGGGCACGGACATAAATCACCGGTTTGGCAGAAGCACTGCTGCGTCTGTGTCACCTCTGACTGGGAGGCAGAGGCCGGCCCTGCCAGCTTTTAATCAGATGCTCCTATTGTTAGACTCCGCCTGGAGATTTACATGGGATGCTTTCCCCAGAGTTTGGAGACAGAGAATGTCTCAAGTCTCGGGTCTTATCATTTGGACCCTTGGCCAAATGGGCAGGCTCAGGAGTCATTGGTCATCAACGGGTATCAGAGTCCACTGAGATCTCCAGATGAGTGAATCCAGCCCAGAGAGGAGGACATACTGAGGCCACTTAGCAAATCAATTGAGAGCATCAACGTTCTCCAGTAATGCCAAAGACTGCCATCTCAAAAACAAAAATTATCATCACTACCGACACCATCATCACCACCACCACCATCACCATCACCACCATCACCACCATCATCATCACCACAATCACCATCATCACCGTCACCATCATCATCATCACCGTCATTATCACTATCATCATCACCGTCATTATCACTATCATCATCACCATCACCACCATCATCATCACCATCACCACCATCATCACCATCACCACCATCACCATCATCACCACCACCATCACCACCATCACTGTCACCACCATCACCATCACCACCATCGTCATCATCATCACCATCACCATCGTCATCACCATCACCATCATCATCATCATCACCACCATCATCACCGTCACCATCACCACTGTCATCATCATCACCATCACCACCATCACCATCGTCACCATCATCATCACCAGCACCATCACCATCATCATCACCATCACCATCACCATCGTCACCATCATCATCATCACCATCACTAGCATCATCATCCTCTTTATAACACAGCCACAGCCCCTCCTGGGATCTTGCTAAGCAGATGCTAGGCACTTTACATGCGCTTCCTCTGAAACTAACACACTCTGGCCATCACACCATTTATTTCCCCTCCAAGTACCCCTCCCAACTAGGCATTCCTCTTTTTTTAACAATTGACCCTTTTTTCAACCTTTTTTCATCTGAAATTAAAGCATCCACAAAATTACTAATAGGATGTGCCTATTAGATGTGTGTCCAATATATATTAAAACAAGCATAAATATGAAAAATAGAAACTGCTCATCTCCCATGTCACTCCCCAGTGAAAAGCAGACCACCCTTTGGTAAACGGTGTGTCCTTTTGTTTCCTTGTCAAAAGGATCCTTGCTGGTTGGTAGGCTGTGCCCATTTCATGGACAAGGCAAAATGAGGCTTGACAACAAACAAGGACTTGAGTACCTTGGTTGACCAGCCTGAGAGAAGCAGAGCTGGGATTCAGATAAGAGTTCATGAAATAACAAGGCTCAGTTCAGTCACTCTCTAGGTTGCTTCTAAAAGTTAAAGATGCCAGGAACCTTTTAACCCCACTCGGGTGAAAGGGGCCACCCAGTCAGCAGTGCTTCCATTCTGCAGAGGTAGAAACTGAGGCCTCATTGTGTGAATTGTCCAGCCACAGCTGGGCCCCAGCCTCTTGCCCCAGTCTCTCACCCCCAGCCTCTTGACCCCGGCCTCTCATTCCAGCCCCGCAGGTCCGTAGGCCCTCAGAAACCTTCTCCAGGCCGCACCTCCTCCCTGCACTGGGCCCCATGCCTGCCTTTGCTCCCTGTGATATATGCTTTTCTTCTTGAGAGATCTGTCATCTTCTGAGTTATGACAGGGGCAGAGTCAGCTCAATGAGGAAGCTAAGAAGAAAGTCTGATTCCTCTGCTGTGCTGAAGTGCAGAATCTTCTCCACGGGCCAGAATCCAGGCCCATGGGGACAGGCCGAGGTGGCCAAAGAGGCAGAGGATGTGACCCCTGGAGCCTGTTTCCAGCTCTGGGCGCAAAGCCAGCACTGAATAAATATTTGTTGAATGAATGAAGGTATGAATGAGTGCTTGCCGTGGGGCTAGGACCCTTGTAAGGCTTACCAAACTCTTAGCACCCAGCACACTGTATGACACATTGGAATTTCAAAAAGGTCTGTAGGGAGAGAGGAAAGGTAGGAGACAGGAAGGAAGAAGGGAAAGAAAGAAATGGGGAAGAAGGAAGGAGCGAGGGAGGAGAGAGGGAGGAAGTGGGGGGTGGGAGGAAGGGGGGGTGGGAAGAAGAAAGGAGAGAGAGGTATTACCTCTCTAGAGGTAATAAACACTGATATTTTAAAATAAGGGAGACTGAAGCCCAGAGGGAACAAGATTTGCCCAAGGACACACAGCAAGACCGCAGCCTCTCAGTACCAGTCTCTCAGCACAGTTCCACGGCCCAGCCTCGTCCTGCTCGCACCAGGAAGGCCTCGCTGACCAGGGCTGGAAGGGCACATGGCAGGCGGCGGCCCGGAAGCCGGACCCATCCGCGCCCCAGCCTCCCAGCTCCTGCTCCCACAGCCACGCAGACCCAGGCAGAAAGAGATCCAGGAAAGGGACCCTCTTATCACAGATGATTGAATTCAACCAATTGATCCGTCAGGATGGCACTTGGAGACCTGAATCCCGAAGCGTATGACTCTGTAGTCAAAATAAACCCCTATGCCTTTCCCACATGAATTATGGGCCAGTGTCCCAGGGAGGAGGCTCCCGCTGACCCAGCCATACCAGCCAGGGGCTGTAACTCCCTGTGAATGGATCCTGTCCATCATTGCCAGAGGGCGGGCACTGGGTGGCTCCTGGCTGGTCCTTGCTCAGGGGGGCCCTGGCAGCCTAGCAAATATGCTTTCCAGGACTCAGAAGACTGCGTCCGCCTCCCAGATGCCGAGATGAATCCCAAAGGGCTGACGCAGGAGCAAGGATGGGGCCTGTCAGGAAATCCAGGGGGCTCCGGGCCCTTGGGGCCAGCTGGCCATGCCCGGCTGCAGCAGCTCTCTTGGGGGCGAGGGGCAGTGCTGGGGCAGAGAGGTCGCACCTCCAGGGGTTTCCACATCTTCAGTTTTCACTTGACTCGCCTTCAGTCCACCACCAGCCCTCCCGTCAGGTTTTGGCCGAGACTCAGACACTTGAGCCCGGCAGGTATCACCTGTGTCAGTGACCACCTCACCTTTTTGTGTCTCACCGGGTTTATCTGTAAAATGGGATGAAAAAGAGCACCTGTCTCAGGGATGTGGTGGGGGCATTTCCTGAGCTGGTGAAGGTATTGTGTCTAGCCCAGGGCCCAGCATGAGGCAGCTGGTGTCAGCCCTTCCTGTCATTATGAGCCCTGTAATTCAGTGATCTGGGAATCTCTGACTAAAGACGGGTGACTGGGGAAGCAACAGCAACATACCGGGCACTGGAGAATGACAGAGGGAGATGGGCACATAAACAAGTGGCCGTAGGAGCGTGTAGATGGAGGTGTGTTCACGGAGGCCTCTTTGAAGAGGTGACTTCTAGGCTGGGTTTTGCAGACTGAGTAGGAGTTTTCCAGAGAGATGAAGAGATGGAGCATTGGAAGTGTGGGAGCAGCATGCTGAAGGTCCAGGAAGCCTGAAAGGCCTCAAGGATCAGGGAAGTGTACACAGTTCCAGACACTGGCACGTGGGGCGCATGTGGGACATTGAAGAGAGACCTGAAGCACAAAGCTGAGAAGCAGCACCACCAACAGTCATGGCTCCAGGCGATCAACCCCAGGTTCAAAGAGGAATGCCCCCACCCTCACCTCCGCCAGGGTCTTTACCGACAGTGCCACCCTTGACCAACGGCCACCCTGAGAGCTGGCTCTCCATCACCTTCAGCCAGGATCCAAACCCTGCTTCCTGTGGCCTGCAGGCCAGTTGTGGAAGGGCCTGGCCTGGGATGGTGTGTGTGGCGTGAAATGGGATGTGCGCCTGAGTGCCTACACGCACAGGGGCAGGTGGACGCACGCATGATCGCCTGGCGTGAATGCGGCGTGTACGTGTGTGTGAGAGGGCACATCTGTGTGAGGTGCACAGTGTCCTGTGTGTGTCCCCGCAGGGGCACCTGGCGTGCATGCGTGCATGTGTGTCTGTCCAAACGTGCGCAGGCAGATGTCTGGGCTGTGCGTGGTCAAACGGGAGTGCTGCTGGGAGCACGTGCAGGGGCCAGGCCTGGGGCCCACGTGCGTGCACCTGGCCGGTGGCTGCGTGCCGTCACGGGCGTGTAGCTGTGCACCTTCTGTGTGGAGGGCGTCACCCAGGAGGGTGTCAGCCTCCCTGTGAGAGCCCGCCCACCAGCCCCAGCAGCCCATCAACCCAGAGGTCAAACACAGGGACTGTTTGTCTCTCAAGCAAAGGGCGCGACTGTCAATACTGAGAGGACGGGAATATTTTAGGTGGTGATTTTCATATAAAGAAGCGACAACCTCATAAATCAGGTGGCAGCTGCAGTCATCACAGCCTCAGTATTAAACACACAGCGGCTTGTTTCAGCATCCATCACAGGCATTTGATTTGGGCCGGCCTGGGCGAGGATTTGCCTGGTGAGCACAGCCTGAGCCGGGCGCTCTCCTCATTTTCCTAAGAGGCAGGCGCAGGCCTGACAGCGACCTCAAGACCCAGAAAGGCTGGGAAAATGAAGGAGGAAGAGCCACCCACCTTCCTGGCCCAGCCCCTGCTCCCTGCTGTGCATCTTCTGGCAAATCACTTGGCCTCTCTGAGCTTGAGTCTTTTTTTCCTGTAAGATGGGGATATTGGTCCCACTTCACCGGGGTGAGATGAGATTGCATGAGATACTGCAGCAAGGGCCTCACTCTGCCTGGGCACAGAGGAGGTGCCCCGTCCCCTGCTCCTGCAGCGGGCCATCCTACTTCTCTCAAACGTGCGGATATGAGGGAAGAGCCCTCCCTGGGGCGGGGACTCACTGGGGCAGCTCACTGTGACCCGATGTCGCATATCTAGTGCTCACGAGCTCCTCGGGGAAGGAGAGGGAGATACAAACTGCTCGGACAGCCCGGTCAGCTCTGGACCAACATTACCGACACAGCCCGCCCAGGGCAACCAGAGCTGAGTTCTCAGGCCCTGGGAGGAGGACGAGGGCAAGCTCCAGAAGCTGACTCGTATGCAGATTCCAACTTGCCCGCTCCGAGCCTCAGTTTCCTCATATATAAAATGGGTCCAGGGCCAGTACTTAGGTCACTGATTGCAAGTCACCCTGCACAGCTGTGACCGTCGGAGGGGCGGGTGATCTGTCGGCCGTTCAACACACAGACCCCAGATTCCAAGCCCAAAAGGCCTCTGATGCCAGAGTAGACAGCTGGGCAGGTGGCCCAGTGAACTCAGACGCTCAGTCATGGAGACGCAAGACCAGGGTTGAAGGCAGAGTGTGTTCGGCTTTGCCTGGTACCCAGGACACGTGTGACCCTACAGACAGATATTATTTTAACACAGTCATTTTCCCCGACGGCCCGGTTTCTCTGGCCTGTAGCTTCCTGTGTTGAAGGGGCACTTTGTTCAAAGTGAGCGTGTAAAACACCTGGGCACTCAGAACGAAGCAGCCCCTCTCCGGCTGACAACCGCTCAGAGGGCACAGAAAGCCAGGCAGCCGGGGACCGACCCTCTGCTTCCTCCAGAAGCCCGAGGAATCAAACGTCACGCCCTCTGCATCCTCCCAGATGGGGGACCCCCAGCTCTCCAGGTGCACCCCATCTCTCACCCCACTGGGGGTCACCTGCTCACATTCCTCCGCTCACAGAGTCCCCATGTCTTCCCCTTTCTGCCTGTATCTTTCCTTTGCTTTGTACCTAGAGCCTCAAGGACTTGTGCAAATGATTCTGCTGCTTCCTCTCAAAGTCTCCATCACGGCTGCCAAGATGTGACTCGGTCTCTTTCCTTTTCTTCCCCTCCTCTTCCTCTCTCACCTCTCCATCTCTTCTCTCCCTTCCCCTGCCCAGATTCCTGGCCATGGATACCCACCAGGGCTCCCCTAATCCGACTGTCCCATCCCAGAATGCCGTGAGTTCAAATGCCACCTCCTCCTCTTCCTGACACCAGGCCTTTAGGCAAATTATTTCATCCCTTTGGCCCTGTTTTCTGCTCTCAGAGTAATAAAAGTCTCATCAGATTGTTGGAGAAATTCAATGAGAAAGCCCATGTAAAGCACTTAGCACTATGCTTACACGTAATAAGAATGCAAACGGATTCAGGCTGTGGCTCTTGTGGCTGCTGCTATTCTTGGGGGGAAAACAATGCTGGGAAGGGTGATTCTGGAGGAAGGCGCTGTGTAGGTACAAGCCCCTGAAGTATGATGTAGCAGATTTATGCAGCGGATTGGTGGGGGGGGGGGGGGTGTGCTCAAAACTTATAAGAATTTTAGTCTTAGATCCAAACAAAGTTCCCAGGATGGTGGGAATAGACTGGCTTCCCGGGGGGATCCTGGGTAACATCCCTGTAAATCACACCCGCTGAATGCAGCCTGTGAAATAAAGACTGCCCTCCCCATCCCACCAAGTCCCACCAAGTGGCCTTCAGACTGCTGGCCTCAAAATAGAGCTTGAATTCCAGGGCTGGGAATGGGGAGGTCCTGCCAGCTGTAGCCTGCAGACAGTGGGAACCTGAGATCCCCTCCAAAGCTGTGTCCGCTCATCTCCTACCTCAGACAGAAGGACCTGAAGTCTCAGGCATAGCTGCTCAGAGAGACAGATTTCCTTTCCTCAGTCTGTCCTCTTCCCAGAAACCAACCCTCGATGGGCCCTGGTCCTCTCTCCTGCTTAAGAACTTCCTAGGGGTGCTCAGTCTATCTGCCTTTTTTTAAAAAAAACCCAAAACATTTTCTGAAAATGTAAGACTCTTCAGGACATGATTTGAAAACCCCACATCTAGTCCCATTTGATAGAAGAAAAGACGATGGCCCAGAGAGGGTAAGTGGCTCCTCAAAAGTCACACAGCACACTCTAACACACTCTGATCCTGGAAAGTGCCCATGCCTGTGGTGACTCTCTTCCCCGCTGGGTCCACAGCATCTCTGCTACTGGGTTTGGCTGAAAGGATTTGTCAGTTGTCGGCTTGCTTGTCTAACTAAATTAATGTTTTACATTTCTCCTTCAGTTTGCAAACTTTTTAAAAATTAATCCCATCATTTCAACAAGTGTAACAACTAAATTATCATCTTTACATGATTAAGGAGCCTGCCGCGTCTTCTCTTGGCAAACACTGCATGCACATAATTTTACTAAATGTAATAAACCAACCATAGAACTATTAATTTTGCCACGGTATTCATGACAATTAGAAACGCATGAACCTTAAAATGATAAAAACTGAATGGAATACTGAAATCGCAGGAAATCCCCACTCCTCCCTCAGCAAGCTAAAGACAATGTCATGAGATGCTGGTTAGGGTTGAGAGGTTGAAATTGGAAGCCATTTGCCCCTTGGCTCCGTATAGACCTGGGATGAGGTAAACCAGAGCGGAGTACTTGGCTAACACAATGAAACATTCCTCAAACTCTAGACATCTCTGAAGCACAGGCATCAGGGAGGAAAATCCCCGCCTTTTCAAAACGTTGATCGCCTCTGAGAGTGTTGAACCCAACCTCACTTCCTATACCCATTACAGACATTATTAACTGATCACAGCACTCCGCCTGCAGAACCCTGATCACTTGCTGGGAAATCTCCACACACCCTCCCAGGCAGACATCACCAATCGATAATGCGGCGCTTTTATTTTACTTTTCCAAGTTGAGTCCCTTCTTGCTAGTTTACAGGGAGAGAAACATGGCTGCGGAGAGGGAAAGGACTTGTTCAGAATCAAAGAGCGATGCAGGGAAGAGTCTAAGATAAAAGTTGGGACGCTTTGTCTTTATTACCACAGGTTTAGAGTCCGTGCCCTCACCGACAGACTGCTCTTTTCTCAAGAGAAAGCCTTCTCTCCAGAGCCCCAGCAGATCAAATGTCCCATCATCCCCTCTCTTTTTCCTCCTCTCACCAATTTCTCAAATTTAAACACTCTCTTTTCACTTCTGCATTATTAATGGAGCCTTCCTAGAGAACAATTTGGCAATTTGCATCAAAAGGCTTAACCATCGAATATCCTGTTGCTTGGAATCCCTAGAATTTATTCTACAAATTTAAATGAACAAATATCCGAAATGCATACTCATCATGATATTACTTCATATGGAATAACATTGAAGATAACCTGGTGATTTAGATTCTTTTATAAACAATTTCAAACAAGATATTTATTCAGACAAAAGATAATCACAATATTTTTAAGTGACAAATACAACCTTTCGGTCAGTATACGTAGTTTGATGTCACATCTATAAAGATTCAGCAGTGGCAGACAAATACATACTCGGGGTTGTCATGTACAGTTGGCCAGGCTGTGTACTGCACTATGTACTGGACAACTCATCAGAATATGAACACTGGAGTTAGGCAACGAGACATCCTTTTCATGTAACTTTAAAACTATGAAAGGTTATTTACCAAAATACTAATAATGGCTACTGGGGAGGGAGGGAGTTTATTTTAATCCTTATCTTGATTTTCAGGAATCTCTGTAATGAACATGGCTCACTTGCATAAAACATACACAATCGTAACCCTTTCAAACCACACCTTCCTGCTGACGATCCATTCCTACTACAAACCCTGGCTTACTTTGTGGGGAAGAGTGTGGGGAGCATTGAGGTAGGAACTATGAGGGCGAGGTATTGGGCTGGACTCTGTCTTCACGAGTTTCAAATCTAATGAGAGGCACAGACACCAGCAAACGTCCTGAAAGCCACATGGGCCACTGTGAGCAGGGGTAGAGTGTCCCTTCCTGGATGCAGTAGAGCAGGCTCTGGAAGGGAACCCTGGGAATGTTCTGTAAGATGCGCTGCCAGCAGACTTGCCTTCCCACTAGATCAAGCATTTGGGGCAGATGCATTCTTAGACCTGAGAACTGAGATGTCAGGTGTGCTCCATTGCAGGTCAGCCCGGCAGCTTCTACCAGGCACCTGCAGGTAGAACATTTAGCCACAGCCCCTTGACTATCCATGACACTCAGAGTTTAACACCTCTGAGCTTGGAAGCCAGCAGAACAGGGTTTGAATCCAGACAACAACTGAGCATTGGTTTCCTCATCTGTGAAATGGGGACAGTCCTGGATTCCTAAATTCTGAGGATTAAATGAAGTCAGATCAACGACAGGTAGAGCTAGGCTTGGCAGCCATGTCCACTCAATCGGACCGTTATTTACTGCTACCGTTATTGAATCAGAGACTCCAATGTGCAGGAGCCAGGCAGCAGTCCTGCCCAGCCCTTCTTGACAGGGTGGGACTAGATCAGAAAGAAACAGCACCTTGCCAACCTGGAAGCCTCCTGTTATTCCTGGCCCTGGGCGGCAGGGAGGCCCAGAGGGCTGGTTCAGCTGTCAACAGACATAACCCAGCTTTCTGCAAATTTTACTTCAGTTTTTCCCCCGTTTCCTACCCACCTCATCCCCAAGCATTCAGCTCCAATCAGCTCTCCCCATAGGCACAGTTCTTGTCTTCTGAGGACACTGTGTCTGTGAGCCCCACCCTTCAGGCAAAACAGGTGAAATGAGCAGGTCTGAAAACTGTCTTTTTCCTCCTTGACCTCAAAGCATCCTTGAGAGCCAGGTCTCCCATTTTCCTTTCAATGTGCTTTGCAAGCCCACTCCCCAGTGAAAGGATCAGACTTGGATTCAGGAGTTCTGGCTTTCAACATAGCTCAGCTGCACGATGCTGGGAGGTGCCTCAGTTTCCCCCACCTGTCACTGGTGGGTTGACTTTGATGCTGCTACCGCGCCATTCGTCTCCCAGTCCGACTTTCTGAGGCTGCACAGGTCTTGGCTGCAGACAGCACCGGGGTGTTAAGTTTCTTCTTCCAAACCTGGGCTGACTTCCTTTCGGGCCTCCTTTCAGGCCTCCGTCTATTCACAAACTCTCACACCTTCCAAAGGTTGTCGCCGCTGACCAGATTCCTGTCCCTGGCCCACAAACAACTCACGCCTCCTTTGCTGGAGAGCGTCCCTGAACAGCCCTATGCTTCCAGCTGCCAGATGGAGAACCCCCTTGATCCCCAGCCCCTAGGACCGTCTCCACACAGTCATGACGCCGTGATACCGATGGGCTGTGTTGCCAGCCCCCTGGGTCCCTGCCCAGGGCCCAAGACCACCTCTTCTGAGGGCTCCGTTGACCAACAGGCTGGAGGCCTTCAGCCATTCAGTGGACGTGAACCAGGCCCAGCGATGTGCGAAGGTGTATGCTGGTGCTTGGGATGAAAAAATGGGTCAAACCCAGGTCTGTCTCCAAGGAGGTCACGGCCTAGGGCAGGAGGTGGACGAGAAAGTAGATTATTTCAATATGCTGTGGCTTTCCAGGCAGAAAGTGCAGTGTGTGCGGGTGGAGGTGTGAGGAAAGAAGAGAATACTTGGGAAATTGAAGGTGGTTGTGTGGTAAGGGTGGGACTTGGGCAGGTGAGGGCAGGGCTAGTGTGTGGGCGCGGCCTCGGGCCCGGTGGGTGGGCGGGGCTGGCAGTGGCCAGACCAGATCCAGACCAGCAAATTCTTACTATCCTCCCTGAGAGAAATAGCCGAGGGATGGCTGTGAAGCAGCCAGGGAGCTGCGTTTTGGCAAGGTGGCTCTGCTGCTGTGTGACAGATGGGCTGTGGAGACGAGAATGGATTGGGAAGACCGGTGTTGTCATGGAGGAGAGAGAAGGTGCTGTGGGCCGTGGGGTGTGGAAAGGCAGATGTATCAGAGAGCTTTGGAGGTAGATTCTCAAGGCCTGGGGGATGGCTGCGTCTGGGTGACCGGGAGAGAAAGGGTCTCCAGGGAAGAGGGAGGTGGCCTGCTATTCTGAGACAAGCAAGCACAGAGGACAGTGAGGAGGGAAGCGGAGGGAGGGAGTTCACTTGGGGGCGTGTTGCGTTCAAGTCTTCAGCTGTCCACAGGCGGCACACAGCAGGACAGAAGGAAGAAGTTGGTAGTGACATTAGTCAGATGACCAGAAAACAAAGGCCCACGGAACGGACATACGCCGCAGAAAAGGGGTCTGCGCTGCTAAATGCAGGGGAGCGGGAGAGCTGGTCAGGACTCCCTCACTGACCAGAGACGCCTGCTAACCAGCAGGCGCTTCCAGGCACAGTGTCTGGTCAGAGGACGAAGAGGCCAGCCTGCACGGGTCTCTGCCAGGCTGGCTGTGTCACCTGGGGTGTCACCTGAGCTCTCTGATCCTCCTGGGGTTGCCACGCAGGTCAGAGCAGTAAGGATTGTGTGAGAAAAGGAAAAAGAGCCCGGCTCAGTGGGACACGGCAAATGGCACAGCTGATGGCGTGGGTGTTGTCACTTCTGTCTGTCCCCCCCGGGTGGCCCAGCAGCCCAGTCCCGCCCACACTCAGGCCCCTGCACACCGTTGTCCCTGCTCCAAGAAGAGCCTGCTCGGCCTCCTGGTTCTGATCCCCAGAGAGAGCCCAGTCTCCATTTCTGAGGGACGGGAGGAAAATCAATGTGAACAATGCAGTCAGAACTGTGCCGGCAGCGTCACGACGGCCGGGAGTGAACATTACCGGAGACTCAATCTTGGCCCCTTATCTAGCAGTTTGTTCTCAAAGTGCGTTCTAGCCTCGCCGCGAACCCAATAAGTCTTTCAGTTTGACTGGAAACTCCACATTTTTCCTCTTTAGAAAAATGTCACCGACATTCCTCCGTTCCATTACTCTTTGTTGCCGCACCTCTGGCCGCAGGGAAATTGCTAGCGGAGGGAGGCTGCCTGCGCCGGCCACCTCCACCAGATCGGGCCCCCGCTGGCCAGGGGCCTGGCTGTCCGGCCAGCCTGTGCGGGGCACACACACGCAGCCCGTGAGGCCCTGACAGTGACCCTCCTGGGCTGGCGCCCTTCCAGCTCATCGGCTGCAGACCCCACGATCTGCCCCACTCCCGCCTCCCCACAAGCCCGGTCACAGCCCCCCAGCGGCTCCCTGCCTGGGGGCCAGCTGGTCATCAGCTGTCCCTCTGCCAGGCCCCATGGTGTCTCTCCACGTCTGTCACTCTCCTGGTCTCTCTATCTTGCTTTTATGTTTCTCTGTCTCTCTTTCCCTCTATCTGCGGTTACTTTCCTTCTATTTCTGCCTCTCTTTTTCATGCATCTAGTTATGTATTCAGCAAACATCTGTGGTGCACCGAACACTTTCCAGCAGCGGGGGACAGAGCAGCAAG
The DNA here is from genome assembly GCA_004363575.1 of Solenodon paradoxus. Lineage (NCBI taxonomy): Eukaryota > Metazoa > Chordata > Mammalia > Eulipotyphla > Solenodontidae > Solenodon > Solenodon paradoxus. The sequence continues at coordinate 28,067 of RJWH01004447.1, read as the reverse complement.
ACAAGGCCCGTGTGCTCGCCAGGCAGACAGTAAACTCAGAAGCTAATAGACAAGCCCGTCGTAGATGATACTTACCAAAGATGACCACACTTGATCCTGTCCCTCGTCTCATGGTCAGTGGTGGAAGCTTTTCTTGAAAGCAGGCAGCCTTAGTGGCAGCCAGACCCACAGACGAGGGTGCGGCGTGGCTGGTCCCTTCCCAGGCTGGGTTAGAGTGGTCCAGTGCCGTCAGGGAGACTCGCCGGTGGAACCATGTTGGGAGAACGCCCAAGCAGCTCCGGGAGAGAGCCCCCCTGGGGAGGCAGAGAAGTTTCCAGACAACCGCCAAGGTGTCAGCCAGGAAGCAGGATCTTGGAAGTGAGTCCTCCGGTCACCATCAGAGCAGAAGGAGGCGGCTCTGCTGAGCTTGACCCAATGACAGATTCATGAGCCGGGCAAATGACTGCTACTGTTTGAAGCTCTCGCTTATGGGGCAGTTTGCTTCACAGCAACCAAGAAGTAAACAGCAGACAAGACAGTGGGCTTCGAGCATTACTCACAGCGCGCGTGGGCAGATGAGTGGACGCAGAAGATGGGGCCTGGACGCACACAATGGAGAACTACGCAGCTCTTTTTTCAAAGCATGAAAGCCTGCCATTTGCAACATGGATGAACCCAGACGGTAGGAATTCCACATACACATGGAAGATAAAGAACCGAAACTAATGAGCAAACAAATTCTTAGACTATAAGCACAAAATGACAGTTTCCAGAAGGGAAGCGGGGAAACCGAGGTGGTAAATTCACTTAAAAGGGTCAACTGGACAGTGAAGGGTTGAACGCTGATGGGTGACAGAATGTAGCCTATAGAAATGTTGACTTAGAAATGTTGGCTTCAACACCTGAAGCCTATATAATGGTCTAAAAACAAGGCTATGCCCCTTAAGTTTGGAATTGAAAAATAAAGGTGAGGGTAACCACGAGCCATAAAAATGAATCCAGGTAAGAAGAAAAGGGAAATAAATCGAGGAGGGGAGAGATGGAAGACATGGGCCTCCAACCCAGTCCTACCCGATGCTGGTGCCCACATGTATTCACCAGCCCGAGGACATGCTGGGGACATGTCTGGTGAGGAAGGGGACACCTTAGAGATAGTCTCACTCCCAGGATGAGGACTCCAACCACAGGCTACCAGTCTCTGCTTGCATACTCTCAGCGATGGAGAGGTCATTCCCTCGCCAGGCAGCCTTGTTGGAACCGCTCTGGCTGTAAGAACTGGCTTCCTTGCACTGAGGGTCCTGTCTTCCTGCCCTGCCCTCTGGGGCCCGTGGAGTCGTGACCGGGACACGTGTCTCCCCGTCCTGTCCCACTACTTCCAGCCCCTGCTGCCTGAATTCATGGTGGTCCTCAGAAGGGCCGGCTGGATGACTGGGGCACCACAATTCTGCAGAGGGAGGGCTGGAGTCGACCTGGGAACACATCTGCCATCATACAAAGGTGGGGACAACAGAGAACACCTGGCAAAGTGTATGCAAATGAAGACTTCTGTGCCTAAATCCTCAAACCCTGAGCCACAAAGACCTGAGACCTCAGGCAGGTTACTGCCTCTCTCTCAGCCCCAAAGTCAAATGAACAAGAGGCTATGTTATGGCCTCCAGAATAATTTCTGCCTTACCCATGCTTCCTCCTGGTGCTAATCTACTTAGTATTTTTCCTCGAAATTGGCCTCCATTTTATTTAAACATATTTTCAAGAAGATTTCTCTCTCCACCTTAAATGGGAAGCCAGCATTCATCCCATAAATAAAAAGGAGTCATAAAAGTGAAGGAAAACAGCTACTAACTTAGCAGCACAGCAGCCTCCACCTCCCAGGGCTTGGGAAAGGGGGTTAGAAGCCTCAGAGAGAGTGTTAAAGACACATTAGCACCCAGCTGAGACTATCCCTGCTACCAGAAGGTGGAAGGAGAGGAGGAGCCACTTTCTCACAGCCTGCTGGGCTGTGTGGTGCCTCCTGGCAGAAGGCCTGGCCCCTGGGAAGTCCCAAAGCCCTGGCCCACAGTGACCCAGTCAGGGAGGGATGGCCTCAGGGCCCTGACAATGGCATCTGGCCCAAGACACCCAGTGCACAGTGAAGGCAGGATGGTCTCAAACTGCTTGCTCCCTGGGGCCAACAGCAACGTGACCCCATGTGGACCACCACAGGCCCTGGACACCAGCCCGCATGACAACAGTCCAGCCCCAGGGGAGCACAGGGCGTGGAGGCTTTGGGAAGGCGGCCCGGGGACCCAGCGGGGCCGCCCCACACTTTGTGGGAGCAAGAGCACACACATATTTATATGCCCACATCGATATACATACACACAAACACACACACAGACACTCACACAGATACACACATGCACACAGATACATACACACATAAATGCACACACATACACACTTGTATGCACACAGATACACAAACACACAACACACATAACGCCTACAGAAAAACACATGCACGTGTGCACATGTACATATGTATGTACGTGAAAACACATATAGACACATGACACACATAACACGCACAAACACAAATTACGTGGTCATAAAATCTAATCTTTTCATGGAGAAAAGGACCCAAGAAAGCCATCACGGGACCTCTAGGGGTGACGAAGTGTCTACTTGGCGAGCCTGGCACCTCGTCCGGGCTCAACAAACACTCCCGGGCTGTCCTGGGAGGGTCGCGCGCTCACTGAGACTCAGGACCCTGAACTGCGCTGGGAGCCCGCCCTCTCCTGCGGCCTGTGAACGCTGCCCAGCCTGCCCTCGGTCTCCCCGACTGGACGTGGGCATCTGCACTCGGGGGCCCTCTTCGAGCTCTTTCTCTGCCTTTCTGCCAGCAGGGTGGGGGGAGCAGGAAGCCCCACGCCCCCCCACCCCTGGGAGGCAGAACTAACCCCCAGTCTTTAAAATCGTCTGTCTCTCAGTCGGACTTGACAGTGATTGGGCCTTGCTTGCTTGGTTTATCCTCTCAATCCTCAGATGTCTGATTTGGCCCAGCGGCTCCCAGTGCTGTCACTAGCCCTCTCTGATTTCTGTCCCGGGCACTGAGTTCCCTGCAGGGGCTGGTAAACTGCTCCCAGCGGGTGGGGGGGCGGGGGGCGGGGCGGGGGCCGCCAGCAGTCTGGGCTGGGGGGCCCCTGACAGCACCTGAGTTGCCATCACAGCTCAGCTCCTGAGCCCCTGTGTCCCACATGCTGCCCCAGCCGGACTCTGCTGAAGACAGGAGCCCTCCCAGGCTTCCTCAGCCCACCGCACAGAGGTAAGGCCGCTAGAAAGCAAATGTGGGGCCGCAGGAGGAGCAAGGAGAGAGGGACAAGAAAACCCCAAGATGGCAAATTCAGATGGGTAAGTAGAACACCCCTGGAAATAGGTGGTGTCTCTGCTGAGCCCTGACAAAGGCACAGGTGTTGGCTTGGAGGAGAAAGGAAGGGCTTCCTGGGCCTGTGGAATAGAAAGTTCGAAGATTAGGGTGCTCTCCGCCCCCATGAGGAGGGATCAGCCTCACTCTCCAGGAGAGGAAACTGAGGTCCACAGAGCCACACAGCTGGAGAACGGAGGTGCCCCTTGACCCCAGCCTGCCTGGGTCTAAATCTAACCTCTGGGCTGTGCTCCCCACTGCACTGGCTTCCTGGGAGGGAACTGGCAGGATCCCGACCACCCCTGCTAGCTGCCAGTGCCCCCGACCCCCCATCAGAGCTGTGATGGTCCGTCATCTATAAAGTGTGACTGCAGACAGCAGCTCAGGGGCCCCACGTCCCCTCTGAGGTGACCTAGGTAAGCGATCTGAGTCGGGGACAGTAGAAAAGCGTTGTCCAAGATCTCTCACTCAGTGGCCAGGGACAGGGGCCTAGATTCCCCCAGTTCATGCCCCTGAGCCCCAGCCCTGCCTGTGGGCAGAACACCCCCCAACCCTGAGCCCCAGCCCTGCCTGTGGGGGGAGCATCCCCCAACCCTGAGCCCCAGCCCTGCCTGTGGGGGGAGCATCCCCCAACCCTGACCCCCATCCCTGGCTGTGGGCGGGACACCCCCAACCCTGAGCCCTAGCCTCTCAGCTCAGGGGCCCAGCCCCCTCCTGCTCCTCCCCCCCAGGACAATGGGGCCTTTCACAGCCAGACAAAGGGAAAAAGTTTAAAAGGCAAGAATTATGTTTCCACCCCAGCAAAGGGGGTAAGGCAGGGGGGGGCTCAGAGGGGAGGACCAGGGAGGAGCTGCTGCTCTGCCACTGCAGAAAGGACCGGTGTGTATTTATTCATGTCTGACACAACACAATTTGATTTTCCACATAAAAGATCAAATAATATTTCAGTTACACTTAATTACACACCCCAAAAGCACATCAAAGGACGCTCGGCGTCGGCCCAGCCCTTGCTCGGCTGCTCTGCGTGTGCGCAGATTTCACGCCCCGCTTCACGGCGGCGGCGGCTGCTCAAGCCCACGCGGGCCTTTGAGGCTGGGCTGGGGGGCTGAGGGGCCCCAGTGCTCTCGGGCCCCAGTGCTCTCCGGCCCCTCACTGGGTTCCCAGCACCGGCTGGTTGATGCCTGGTCTCCCCAACAAAATAGCACCCACCCCCAGGCCCCCAGCAGAGAGGACAGAGACCAATGGGGCCATTATCCCTATTTGTTAGATGAGGAAACTGAGGCCCAAATCCCCATCTGCCCAAATCCACTCCCCCTTGAAGTGATTGTACAGGGACTGCAACCCATCTGGAAGGTTCTGAAGAATCTGCCTTTTCTGATAGAGCAATACCTTGTGGGAAAAGTGTCCTGGGTCATTTTTAAGTTGTCTGGCATGAATCCTATAAATGGTGAATGAGTTGGAGCAGAGTTTGTTGATTGTCTAGGTGATTCGATAAGGAACGAGAGGGAACATGAAAAGTCAGGAAGACAGGGACAGGGAGAAGGGGAACAGAGGAAGGAATTCAGTTTTGCCTCAGTCAAGTCAGAACAGCACAATCAGTGCAGGGGACGGGCCCCCCTGATCCTTGGGGATCAGCACAGGCGTCGGAGCCCCAGCTCCCCAGCAGTGCTTCTTAGCATGCTCACTTATCACATGGTTGAAAAAACTCTGGAAAGACTGAGACCACAGAAAATTAGACTCCGAATACTCATAGATGAACCCCTAGAACCTAAGGATAATAGAATCTTAAATTCATCAAATAAAAAACCCAAGAACAAGAAGAGACTTCCAACTGGCATCCTTTCCCAAATCACCTGAGGCTCTGAGAGGGGCTGTGCTCTTCCCGGAGTTACAGGGTAGGCAGGCCGGGCTTTCTGGGACCACAGGAGCGTCTGGTGGAGGTCGGTGAGCCTATTACTGGGGGCCTGGGCGGCATCTCTCCAACCCGCACGGGCACTTAGCATGGTGGGGCAGGGATGTGGTCAGAGGAGGTAGATTCACTATGTCAGTGGATGATCTGGTGGGCAGGCGGGTGATGACCACAGACACCCCTGTGTCACAGTGCACCGTGCCAGAAGTCCCTCATCAGAGCTGCCTGCCTTTGGGAAAGGCCACTGAAGGGCACAGGAAGGCTTGTCACCAGTTGCTTCCAACAGTGAGAGCTTGCTGAGAGCAGTGTGGGGGCTGGACGTGACCTGGAAGCCCCGGGAATAGAGGTGACCTAGATCTCCTTTGCCGAGGGAGGATAGACCCTCAAATGCAGCTCCTTCTTGACCCTGAAAGAGTCCTGGGCCTGGAGCTGGCTTCCGTGCGGGGGACCCTGCAAGTCACACAGCACCAGCCACTTCCGCTCTGTGGGCCTGCATTTCCCTTCTGTGAGCACAGAAGCCCAAGAGGCTCAGCAGAAGCAGCCACACAGATGAAGATGCCCGCTGGGAGCCCGAGAGGGGGTTGGGGGCTGCAGAATGACTGGCAAGGGCTGGGCAGAGGCAGGACAGGAACTATTCTGGGCCCCTGTCCCCGCCCCCACTCCCAGGCACCCCAAGGCTCAGACAGCAAACGACCATCCTGTTTGCCAGGCAAAGATGTTTCCTGTGCTAGCCACAGCCAGGCTGAACCTGTCCAGTGCCTACCACAAGTCCTTCCCAGAAGCCTCTGCTCCTCAGCCACCTTGGGACAGAGCCCCATGCACCCTGCCTGGCTCCTGCTGCACCCCTCCACCACCCGACCCTGCACAGAAGCAGTTCCCCACTGCCCAAACCGGTCAAACCTCCCACACAGTCCTTAAAGGAGCTCGAATGTGTGACCTGGCACACAGCAGGTTCATGATTCATGGGATGACCTATTAGTTCTCAGTCTCCGGCACGTGATGGGCCCCCAACAACAGGGAGCAATAGAGCAGTGGTAGATGGCATTTGCCCGGTTGTCATTGCAGAAATAAATACAGTCGTCTCCCCGTTCTCGGCTGTTTCAGTTACCCACCATCAACTGAGATCCAAAACAAGATTTTGAGGAAGACAGACCACACACACACAGCTTTTTGTTACAGTGTGCTTTTGTAATTGTTCATTTTGCTTTGAGTTATTGCTGCTAATCTCTTACTGTGCCTGACTCACAGATTGCATCGTATCAGGGGGCTGCGGCGCACAGTGAAAAGAGGTGTGTGTAGGGCTCCATCCCATCCACTGCCTCAAGCATCGCTGAAGATCTGAGAACCTAGCCCCGCATGTAAGGGGACTGCTGTGTTTGTGCCTCCATCCTCAGCACGCAGGACACTGGCGGACAACCCGTGTCTTAGGGGCATGTGTGCTCTATCTTCCTTGTCACCGCTTGTTTCCTTAAGAGAAGAGCTGTGTTTTATTTACTTCTGTGTCTTTTGTATCACCTGTGCTTCACAAGTGTTTGTTGGCTGGCTGGATGAAGGAAAGAAGAGAAAGGAGGGAAGGAAGAAGGGAAAGAGGGAGGGGTGGGGGAAGGGAGGGAGGGAGGGAGGGAGGGATGGATGGATGAATGGAGGGAGGGATGGAGAGATGGAGAGATGGATGGAGGGAGGCATGAAGGGGTGGGTGAATGAATAAGTGAATAAGTGGAGAAAGAAGGAGAAATAAATCAAAGATATAAAAAGGACTTTTGCTGTAGAACTCTGGAGTCCTAGATTCTGAGTTTCCTGCTTCAACTTAATCAGCTGTGCTGCTTCGGTCAGTGGCGTCTCCCTCTCTGAGCCTGTTTGCTTCTTTGTCCAATAAGCTTGGTGACTCGGCCTGGCCGCGCCCCAGAGGTCTGGACGAGTCCCCTGAGGCTCTTGGAAATTGTCTCCTACCCTGGAAAGTGCTTTGCCCTGGGCTGACAGTGGCCAGTCCTGAGTCTGTCAGGAAGTCAGCAGCTGGAAGAGTAGGGTGGGGCAGCCTGGCGGGTGATGGTGGTACTCAGGCAGCCCGACACCCTGATGGGCTGCCCTTGTGGCTGCCCTGCCGGGCAGCAGCTCTCACTCTAGTAAAATTTTATGGCCTCTGAGAGCAGGCAGAGAAGCACCTCGTGGGAAATTTATGACCAGTCCCCTCCCTTTTGGCCTGCCCTCTCTCAGGTCAACTCTCACCAAAGCTGAGGTCCCTGGGCTTGGCCAGCGAGACCTGAGCCCCTCAATGGAGTAGGAGAAGAGAGGTTGTGTAGTTCAAAGCAGGGCAGGTATGAGCCAAAAGACTGGATCTGCGAACATTTGATCGGCAAGATTTTTCAAGAGATGGAGGCTTTAGGTTAGAAAATATCCCGTCACCTCAGCGTGACCTAGCACACCATTGCCTCTTGTCCCTGAGCATACCTGCTTCCTCCAACCACGGGGCCTTTGCACGTTCTGTTTCCTCTGCCAGGTGCACCTTGTCCCCAAACTATGATTTGCATAGTTAACCAGGTGCATGTGTGGCTCGGACATGTGTAACCGCACTTGGGCATGACGCATAGGTAAATGAGTGTGTTCACAGCACGTGTGCCTGGCACACATGTGCAAAGCATGGGCAGGAAGTCCAGGGGACTGTTACGGGGAGAGGGGGCAGGCAAGAATTGCAAGTGCTGGACATAGCCGCATGTGGACTGGTGGGGGGCAGAGCTCCCACTTCTGGGGGCTTATGTGTGTAGGTCTATTCATGCATTAGCCCATGAACCTGACCTGGGGGTACCTGTATCACCCCCATTTCAAAGAGGCAAAAACTGAGGCACCCAGGACCCCAGCAGAGACTGAGAACGCTCCTGGAGCTCTCAGTGGGCGGGGAGGAGAGAAGCTTGTGTGGGAACAGGGATGGGAGTTAACTCGTGTCTGTGTGGGGACCTGCTGGGACACTGAGTGTTCAGGGGACACAGAAAGCCAGCAGGGTCCCTAGGACATCAAGGTGACAGTGGGGACCACGCTGGGACGTAGGGACAGAGAAGAGCTGCAGAGTCTGCGGTGGAGCTGGGTTCAGAGGAGAGAAGCCAGAGTCTGGGAGGAGGCTCCCCCACCCCGGCCTGGGAACCCGCACGCCAGGCGGCCCTGACCCTCTTGACTTGCGAGGGCGCGCCCCGGAGGCGCTGATTTAGGGGCGCTCCCACCCGCCACGCGCCGGCAAGCAGCCTCTGCCAGCAGATCTATTATTGATGAACTTTACGAGACCTGCTAATTAATTACGCACACCAAGGTGGGTGCGGGGACAGTGGCGGCTGAAATACAGGCCTGATGCCCCAGCCCGTGTGGTGGCTATGCCCCCTGGGATGGGTCCTGGCAGATGGGGGCCACCCAGTGGAATTTCAACTGTCTCCATCCTGCCCCCAGAGTAGGGCAGCGGACCCCAAAACAGACACTCAGCCTCCAGCCTTGGACAAGTCTCCGAATCCCTCTGAGCTCCGGCACCAAGAACACTAAGGCTGGGGACCGGACCAGATGGTGCCTCTGCCAACCTGGGGAGAACTTTTGGAGCAGGTGCACTGTGGGGAGAGGAAGCCCCTAAACAGGGGCCTCTGGTCCCCTGCCTGGTATCCCCCCAGATTTGTGGGGAGCTCATGACTCCGTCTTCCTTCAGGGCTGAGTCCAAGGCTGTGGGCACTGGGAGGCGATGAAATCAGGCATCCAGGGCTAGTTACTGTGCAGCTGCTAGGTCACTGGCAAACCACCACAGTCCTGACCCAGAGAGAGGCTCCTTCCAGAAGAAAAGCAGCCGTGCGAGGTTGGGGTGGGGGGTGATCTTGATGTGGGGAAGGATCGAGGACAGTTTCCTGGAGACAGCTGGGGTAGAGACCACAAGCACCAGGCATGGTGTGGAAGGCAGAAGGTTCCAGGTAAAGAGAGCAGCTAGAGCCAAGGGGTGGGCAGGGGTGGCAGGTATCGAGACGAGCAAGGGGGAGACACAGCAGGACTATGGCCAGACTGTCACCAGCGCGGGCAAGGAAACCGCATATGAGAGTCAGCAGTGGGGTCAGGATTTCAACCCAAGACTGGTACCTGGGGAGAGATGCTCAGATCTGCCCTCAGGAGCTCCATACCTGGCTAGGGTGGTTCAGCAGCGGCCCCCCCCACCTCCTCCCCCAGCTCGGTGTCTGTGAATGTCCTCTGTCCTCCTCCCTTCTCCCCACTTCTACCACGATGGCGGGGTCAGGACCTCAAACCGTCCTCATTATGCGAATGAGGAAACTAAGGCTCAGAGAGAGCAAGCCACCTGCCCAAGACCACACAGCAGAAACTATCCCAGGAGCACCTACTCGGGGCAGATGCAGGGCAGATGCGAGGTCATTAAATTAAGGCCTCGGTGGCAGCGAGTACTTAAGTAGACACTAGGCACTCAATCATATAGCCACAGACTTTCCTTCCTGTCCTGAAAAGCAGGCACACCTGGCCTCCTGCCAGTGACAGACACCCCGGGGCCCCCAGCTCCCCGCCTTCCTGCCAGAACACCTGTGTAGACCCCCTTTCCGGCCCCCAAGGAATGAAAAGTATGCCAAGAGTCTCACACCTTTCCCCTGCAGACAGAGACTGAAAAATAAAAATTCCAAATGGTCCCAGGAGGTGAAGGGAAGCTCAGGAAAACCCCCAAGCCAGCTCCCTCCCCTGTGACCCATGTCCCCACAAAGTCAGGCCAGGAGGGCATCCCATTTGCCAGAAGGATAAACTAAGGCTCCAAGAGCAGAAACCAGCACCCCCGCCTCCAAGTCCTTAGACCCAGAGGTTGGCTTCTGAAGCGTGGAGTGCGGTGCAGGGACGTGGAAGTGGCCCCGGGGGGCCGGGAGGAATGGAAACATGCTCAGCGCCTTCTCAGGGACCAGAAAGTTCTGGCAGGAAGGCAGATACTACGGAGCGATGGGCTGGGTGCTGGTCACAGACAGCAAGACGCACACCACCAAACGTCAGGGCGACACAGCCCGGGTGACTTCCCTCCAGCTCTTCTCTGACAGCAGGCGTGTGGGGACCCTTCCCTGGGGCCGCTGTGTCCCAGTCATCTCACTGGACCACTGGGCAGGACTGTGAAGACGTGGCTTTCCTAATTCACTAGCTACACTTCGAATACGGCAAGTTTGAGTTCCAAGTAGTGAGAGAACATTTCTGGCTGAAATGGAAAGTGGATCCCTTCACATGCAGTTTAGTTAGATGCGGTGCAGCGGGGGTGTCGGCAGGGGCCACACCGGGAAGGAGGGATGACAGTTTACTGGCTGCCTTTCTCCCAGCTCAGGAGGCTGGCAGCTCGCAGGCCTCGCCTTCCCCGCGAGAGTGCCCACGTATGCCTATTCGCCACCACATGTTGGCTGGCATGGCGTAGGCACTTGCGATGCTCTGGGCCAGTGTCCCTGCCCTCTGGAGCTTACCGTCTAGATACAGATTTCCTCAATTGTGATAAGTATCTGAGGACCCAAAGTTGTGCTCAGAAAATCAAAGGACAAGTAGGGATGGAGACTGGAAGAGGAAGAGGCACAGGAAGATCCCCAGAGGAGGGTCTGTGTTTAAGCCAGGCTGGAGGGATGAGCAGGGGCAGGCTCTATTGAAGCAGAGGGAACAGCAGGTGCAAAGGCCCTGAGGCAGGAAAAGGTAGCTCCTTCAAAGACCTGAAGAGAGGGACATGGGAGTCCTTGGGCAATGAGGCAGACAGCCTGGCCCATTCAGGACTTTTAAGACCCTGGCAAGGATTTGAGGTTTTATTCCTGTGCACTGGGGAGTGACTGGGCTGGTTTTGTTTTCATCCGAAGATTGCCTTGCTTCCAATTTGAGTTTTAAGAAGACTCTCACCCCCAGCACTGCTTGGACCAGGGACTGAAGGGGTCAGCTTGGAGAAGAAGTAAAGATGACAGTGGCTTTGACTGGGGAGGGAGAACAGGGTGCAGAAAAAAGTCAGATCTGAGGATTTTACTGGAGGAAGAGCCACCAGACTCTCATTTGCTTCTGCATTTAACAGATGTGTATGAAGCCCCTACGCCGTGCCAAACCCGGGGCTCGGGACCAGGCAAACATCAGCAAATGACATGGACAAGGAATCTGTCCTCATGGGGCACACACCATAGACACTCTGACCTGCGTCACACGCATGTGTGTGCACACACATACGTGTGCACGCCTGCCCGCGCCCGGGGGCACACACGGTGCACGTGCCTGGCTCCCTCGCCTTTGCGCGCCCCCATGCGCAGCGCGGTTGATAAAAATAGCCTCGGTGATGACGCTCATCAGGCAGAAGTTGCCGGGGACAACGGAGATCCCTCGCTCCTTTCCTGGGTGATTCATTGAGAACCGCTTCGCCCTCGCCTCGGCCCCACTGAATGCTGTGAGCGCTAAGAATACTTTCTTTTATTGTAGGGAATGACATTTGAATTCATTTTCCTGCCTATTATGCGCTGAGAGGCAGAGACTGAGTGGTTATTACCTGCCCGTCATCATGGAACGTGACAGAAAGAATCGGCCGCTGCTGTCCGAATGCCTCGGGGGCTGCCTACACCCTGCGGGCCCCGGACGTGAGGCCAGAACCCCAGCCTCTGCCAGGTCCTCGCGCCACCACGGAATGGCCATGGGACTTGAGGCACTTTAGTGACTTCAGCCATTCTGTGGCTGGGGGCCTCTCTCTCCTCATCTGCCACAGGGAGGTGGACGGGATGAACTGGGGGGATTGCCAACAATCCTGTGGGTGATTTGGGGCCCAGACGAGGGAGGTCCCCGGGTCCTCCTCCTAGGCGCCCTCTCTCCAGGAGTGAGGGATGGAGACGGTGAGTCCTCCCCTGCGAGGCTCGCCATCAATTCATCCTGTGAGCCAGCCACCCCAGCTTGCCATCTGCCAGCCCTGTTCGGGGACTGGGGACAGGTGGGGGCAGAACACAGTCCCTGCGCGACGCAGCCTGCGGGGTGGCAGTGCTTCAGCCACACGTGTTTGTGAGTGAAGGAATGACCGGTGAGTGAGCCCGGGCTGCTGGAGATGGGGTGTGTGAGTGAAGGACGGGCATCAGTGCTGGAGACGGCGAGGTGTCCCCAGGAGGGCAGGGAAGAGGCTCCGTGAGAGCCCTGGGAGTGCCAGTCAAGAGAAGAGAAGGAGGCCGAGGAACCTGAGGAGGAGCAGTCGGGGGGCAGGGCCCCGGCAGAGAGTTGGGGGGCATCAGCTGCATGGCTTCTTGGAGACGGCAGGGAAGGAGGACCCCAACTTGTCACTGAGGCCAGCTCTCTGTGTCCCCAGTGGACACCCCAGTCAGCCCCTAGGACATGGGTGGTGACTCCATCAATGGAACCCCCATTTTAGCTGCACATCTGAGCCTCAGAATCATTACTTCCCAGGGCAGGTGTGGAGCAAAGACCTATCTGGAACATGTCGGCGTGTTACCAGCTGGCGTTTGGGCACCTGCTGTGTGCACCCGTCCTGAGGGCAACTTGTGCCTCCTATCCAGTGTCCTCACCAATAATAGTAAGTGGGAGGCGTGGAAAACCCATTTCACGGATGACCGAAGACACCAAGAGCAAGGACTCTGATGAGGTCACTAGCTCTCACAGGGTGGGGGGACGCAAGTCTCTGGCTTCAGACTTCAGGACCACCAGCTCCAAGGATCCGGGGGCACTCAGTACTATGGAAGCCCCTGGGACCCCAGGGGGGCCTCTCTGGGTGCCGGAGACAGGGCCAGGGCTGCGGCCAAGAGCCTGCTTGGGAGCCCCACCGCTGGCGCGCCCCAGCTCCCCACGCCTGCTGCAGCCCGCAGCCCCTTCACAGCTGCTGCCATTACGGCCACTTAGCCGGCACAGTAACCACAAGCAGCGATAAGGCCCCTGCTCCCCCACATGCCTGTGTCACCGACCTGATGTGTTTGGCTTCTCCTCTTGGCCACCTGCACCCCGAGCCCTGGCGTCTCCTGGAGCCCCACCTGGTCCCACGGTGTTTCACTGGCCCTTGCTCTGCCCAGCATCCCCACACCCACCCTCTGTCGCTCATTGGAACCAGCAAGTCTGCCCTGGACATTTGTCCTGTGGAGTAAATGCATTGTCAGGTGTTTACTCTTTGGGGACCTGCACCTCCTGGCCGTGGCGCATGGGTGCACGCGTGCAGGGTTTCTGACAGGGCCCCACCGTGCACCTCTCACCATGCACCGCGCACACCAGCCCCCCGGCCCCAGGTGCAGAGTCCCAGTTTGCTGAGCTTCTGCCTGGCCCAGGACACGCAGTGAAGGGCTGCCTGGCTGGGCTTTGTCTGTGTAGTTCCCTCTGCCCAGAACGCCTTCTTCCCTCCCTCGTCTGCACCCGGCCCAGCCCTCATCCCCTCTCATCACTCAGGCTGCTTGTTCCGTCTCCTCAATTCCTAGAAGAGCGCTGGGGGACAGGGACAGTCACAGTCGTGAGTGCATGTCTAGTTCCGTGGGCTCTGCACGTGCCTACACCTCTTGTGAGATGCGAGGGTGCCGAGGATCAGGGTGGGTGGGCTCCCTCCCTGCAGGGGCTGCAAGCCTGCCTGTCTTTGTCACCGGGAAAATGAAGCTGCCTCTGCTTGCAGGCCCAGCGAGGAGGACCGCCCAGCACCCTCTACCCTGCAGGGTGGAGGTGGGGTCAAGGACTCATTCCCCTTCCCTGGTCCCTGCCTGGCCAGTGGCCGCCCCCCTTCCCCGGGAGCCCACGTTTACATCATTCCACCCCAGTGAAAGGAATTTACTGTCTTAATCCTGAAATAGCCAGGAAAACATTCCAGCCAGACAGGTCAGCCACACAGCCCCGAAGAGCTGCTTCCCACATCCACAGAAATAAAATAAATACCCCAAGAGGGCCGCTCCTTCCAGATGGGAAGCCGGCCTGGCACATTGGGCCTGGCGTGTTCATGCCTGGCCCACCCCCATCCCACTGGGCGATGGCTGCATGGGGCCCCCCCAACAAGAATGGGGCTCCCCTCCATGGGGGGTGGGGTGGCTCCGATCTTTCAAACCACACGTTTTCTGCCTCGGGACAAAGCTGTGTGGCCTGGGCCCTGGGGAATCCCCTTTCCAGGCCTCCAGACCCCCGGCCCTGCCAGTCGGGGCGCCCTTCATGTCTGGTCTCTGAACCAACCAGTCTGGAGGGCGTGTCCAGGATCCAAGAAGATGCGTCGGCCTGGCCTGCGTGGCCGTGGGGTGCTGCCCACCCCTGATTCTCCAAAGGCCTCATAGGGGCCAAGACCTCTGAAGTCCTTGAGGGCCCACTGGGACTCAGGGAAGGAGATGTGGGGTAGGGCTGGACGTATCAATGCAGGAGCACTTTATAAACCAGCAAGGCTGCATAAAGGAACTTTGGACATCCCAGCCTGAAGGGGCAGCGAGTGGGGAGCATCTGTGGGGTAAGATTGAGGGAAAGGGGGCCGTGCCCCGTGAGCCTACTCATCTGAAGGAGACTTTTTAAGTTTCTGGGTAAAATCAGCCACATCAGACAGTAGGAATGTTAAGAAATGGGAAAAAGACTCCTTAACTCTTGATCTTCTCTTTTTGCTCTACATTTTCCTCCCATCTTGGAATCTGAAAGTACTAAGGTAGGAAAACGTATATGAGTCTTGTCGGACTCCTGCTAACTTGACTGTGCGCCGGTCGCTGGGAAGCACAGTGAATGGGGACCCGCGTGCCCCCTTGGAATGGCAGGGGAGTGGCCTGGCAGGAGCCGTGCCCCATGGGGGCTGACGGGCACTTGGTGGGCAGCCTGGACCCAGAGAGCCAGGTGGCCCGCAGGAAGCACCGGCGTGGAGGTGCCCAGTAGGCGCCAACGTGCCATGCTGCCAGCGACTCCTGGTGGGCACCTTGGGGCGGGCACCTGGTCACTCTCCTGGCACCTGGTCATTCCTGCACCCCGAAGGTCATCTTTTACTCAGCACGTGTGCTCAGGGCTCAGATGGGAGTCTGACCCCTTCTTCCCAGGCTCAGCCCCTTCCTCCCCTGGGTGAGGGGTTTCTCAGCGCTGGGAACTTGGGGGTGATGCTGTCTGGTGGGGGAAACAGTTGCTCCCGTTTCTCTTTCAGAACCAGGAAATTCATCCGTCATCCTTAAAACACGAGCCTCATAAAGACTGGTGTTTCCATAAAGAAGTTTGACCTTTCGTGCTTTTCTCTCTCCGTCCATTCGCCTGGAACACAGCATTTGTCCTGTTTTGTCACAGATGCAGATTCCAGATCTGACATCCTGGTCAGGGTACATGACTGTAGAGTGTAAACCCGGGGCCGTGTGGCACGGACCGTGGGCTCTCTGCGCAGACCTTGTGTCTTGGGAGCTGTGAGCTCAGGGCGGTCTCTTCACAGTAGAGAACCTCAGATCTACACGGGAGAGCCCGCTTCTTCCAGAGGGTTGGGAGGCTGACCTGCCACCAACCCACATGCACTTTCACGGTTCTCACAAAGAACTTGGCACTGTCATTTCAGATATAGCTCATTTCTTGAATGCATTTCAGAAAACGCCAATAACTGAGAAGTCCTGAAGAAAAATCACCTAAAATCAGCAAGTCTGGAAATCACCAAGTTTGCCATTTGATGACCTTTCAACTTTTCCTCCATCTGTACATGTAAGCACGTTTATACAAAGGGGGATAATTTGACAAGAATAAAAGGCTCTTTCAGGTGTCAGCCATTCACTCATTCGCTCCTCCTCCAGCAGGGCTGTGCCTGCCTGCCCGCCACTGTGCACGTGCTGGGGACAGAGCAAAACAAATGAAGAAACAAAGCTTGTGCCCCCATGGAGCTGATATTCTTCTGCTGCATGCCGCTAACGGCCAACGTGGGGATGTGGTGCCCGTTGAACCAGTCCCCCATGACTGGGCACTCAGGTTGCTTCTAAACTGAGCATCCATTTCATCCTTTTATAACTGAACTTTCTTTTTTAAGGAAAGGTGCAGGCAGAAATGAAGGCAAGTAGGTAGGCGGCAGGGAGAGGAGGAAGAAGCATTTTATTTTTGATTTCATTGTTCATATAGTTTTTTCCCCTGGACCCAGGACACACACCTGGCTCCCGGGATGTATGTGGACTGTTCTCCTTCAGAGGCAGCGGCCCAAACCACTACTCCATCAGGGCTTGCCTCATACTTGAATCTTTGTACAATATTGTGACCATTCAGTTCTTAAAACAGAGCCCTAAAAGTGAAATGCCTGAGCAGAGAGGTAGATGGGCATTGGATATCTCCTTGCAAATCGCTCTCCCCCCAAAACGAAATCATACCAATGTGGGCTTTCAATAACAGAAAAGGAGCATGTGCAGAGGAGCGAAGTTTATTTAGACAAGAAAGGAGAAAGTGAAGGTGTTTCTTAAGAAACAAAAAGACAATAGGGTCCCAAGACATTGAAGGCACACATTAAGGACAGTCTTCTAAGAGGCAGGAGGTAGGGAGAGAGCTGAAGGGGAGGAAACCCGGTCTCTGTGATAAGGACTATTTCCTCTCCTCTGGAGAGTCAAGTCACTCCACTGCTTGCGGAGCACAGCCCCGGCTCGCAGGCCAGCTCCTAAGATGATCAGCGGTGTCTTATGTACATAGGGATCCCGAGTCCCAGAGAAACAGAAATTACGTGAACAAAGAATTTTCCTCCCAGTTCTCTGAGCTTTCCCTCACCAACACTGTGACCTCCATCACACGGGGCGTGGGCCACAGGCCCAGCCATCACAGGCTCGGGGACAAGCCCCAGGAAGACTTTGGGGCATGTGTGCCTCCCCTATGACATTGCCCTTGACTTGACAGGACATTGGGTATCAACCTCATGGGAAATCGGAATCAGACATCACAAACTAAAAGCTGCCATAAAAAATGAGTCGTCAGCAGAAACATGTTCCAAGCTCTAGCCAGCGGCCTTTGCTGCCACTGTCCCTGCTGGTTCAAGAGATGAGCAAAGGTCAGGGAGGTATGAGAGCCCGAGCTGTCCCCAGCTGAGGGGTCCCTGCCCCCACCCCTCCCCGTCCCGACAGTAACTCAGAGGCCCCAGCAGAAACTTGAAAGGGGAATACATTTCTCACCGGGGTTTGATGTGGCTTAACCCACGTCCAATGTGCCATTTAACAGCCACCGTGGTCTCACCAGCGGTTTATGTCTCTCCCCGTAAAAGAAATATAAAAGTATCAGTGCTTAAAGAGGAGTTTCTTTAGCGCATTTAATGACCCTCACCGTCCTCCAGGGAGGGACAGTTGTTAGCATCCAGCTCCTTTTGCCGATGAGGACACTGAGGCTCAGAGGGGTTACCTGACTTGCCTGACGTCACACAGCTAGTGCCAAGCAGGCACGAGATTTACACTCAGCTCGTGTGACGGCAGAGGCCCCACGTCAAGCACTAGCCCTTTCCCCCTTGCCGCCGAGGGAAGAGCAGGAGATGTGGGGCCCCCCTGAAAGTCCCTGGCCTCCCTTCCTCTCCCATGCCTTCTAGCACGTGGTCCTGGGCAAGACCCCTCCCCACTCCTAGACTTCGTTTCTCCGCTGTGAACCGGCATGGCTACACCCGCCACAGGTGCGAGGTGGGGCTCGGGCTCGGGGAAGGTCTCCGGGAACTGCACCCCATCAGATCCGTCCGGGAGGCAGAGAGCGAGAGGCTGGCCTGGGGTGGGGGGGTCCGGGCTGAGCAGGACTGGCGTGTGGCCAGCTGGTTTGCCGGCTCTGAAGTCACTCCCCAAGGATGCCAGCTATGATGAGTGCAGCCACCCCTCATCAGAACGAGCGCCCCACCTGCTGGGACCTCTGGCAAGGGCCTCAGACACCTGGACCTCTGCACCCAGGTCCGTAGGTGCACCTGGAGGCAGAAGCGCGTCTCCGAGCTGTGCCCTCGGGTTTAACAGAGGAGGTACTCTTGCTTTTTACCCTTGATAAACTTGTGCCCCAGAGGCAAAAATATCCTCAGGGCCCCCCTCCAAAGGTAAAGGGAAATATCAGGTCATATAAGAATAGGTATGGCTGTGTCAGGGGCCCAGGGACCCGTCCACAGTCTGGCAACCACACATGCCGCGAGACCATCCATTTCTTCTCAGACCTTGGTTTCTCATCTGTGAAATGGGAGCAACGTGAAGTCAGTAGAACAAGTGCCAGCTGAGGGCCGGCCGAGGGCCTCCTACCGGTAGGCCAGTGGTTGCATTTGATTTCATTCTCAGAAGGGCTCTGGGAGGAGATGTTTCTGAGGCACAGAAAGGTGACTCAAGGTCACACAGCAGGGAAATGGCTGAGGTAGAGGTCCTTCAAGTCCCCGGTATATACTCATGTGCCTTGATTTCCAGAGAGTAACTTTGGGGATGCTCTGAGTTCTGTCTTCTGGAGAAAAGGCTCAGCTCGTCTTGCAGGAAGGTAGGTCCACTTCTTGGCTCCCTTAGAAGTGAAGACAATTCCATCCGGACTGAGCAAAATGCCAGCGGAAAGGCCCGGGCTGGGGTCTCACGATAACCCAGCCAAGAGGAGCATCTGGCTGTTTGGCCCGGGAAGGAAAGCAGGACCGTCCCCATTTCACAGGAAGCGGTCACAGAACCCCAGAGAGCTCAAGCCGCTCACGCCGCTCACGCGTGGCTGTCGTATTAGTCTCCTTTTGCTGCTTTAACGAATCACCACAAATTTCATGACCGAAAACCACACAGGTTGAGTACAGTCCTGGAGGTCAGAATTCTAAACTATCCCATGGTGTCAACAGGGCTGTGCTCCTCCTTTGGAGGCTCTAGGAGGCATCGCTTTCCTTACCTTCTCCAGCTTTTAGTGATCACCAGCACCCCTTGGCTCCTGGCTGGTTCCTCCATCCTCAAAGCTTGTCTCTCCTTCCTGGGCTTCTGACTTGATAACTCCTTCTTAGGATCGACCCTCCCTGCTTCCTCTCTTAAGGACGCTAGGATACACTGGGCCCACCCACATAGTTTAGAGTCATCGCACTAGCTCAAGGTCCTTAACTTCCAAGTCTCTTGCCATGTCAAGATAACAGAACAGCCCCAGGGTTAAGAGCTGGGCATCTTGGGAGGTGGTGTGGGGAGTGTGATTCTACCTCCCACAGCTACACGGGGAGAAAGTGCCGATCTGAACACACGCCCGGCTGGGTGGGACTTGCTACCCCCAGACTCCTTAGAGTGGGGGAGCGTGTTACCAGATCAAAGACAGGACAAATAATTGTTTAGTGTAAGTATAGTCCGGCCAGTTGCCAGAATGTGTTTATACTACGTGGTAGCCATTGCTTATGTGAAATTTGAATTTAACTGAGTATCCTATGCTCTTGTTTGCTAAATCTGGCAACTCCAGAAATCAAAGACATATCAGGAAGAAAAAGGAGTGTCTGTACAAGGAGATCTGGCTCCAGATCTTAGAGCCAGTCAGGAGTCAGCTGGAAGCCAACTTTCATTTCCCTGTCTCTGGGCCTCAGTTTGTCCATCTGTGGAATGGGACTGTATTGGTCACCCTCCCCCAAGTAGATGCCATTGACAGGGCAAAGGGGAAAGAGTTTGCACACTGGAGAGAGCTGTGCCCACCAGAGGAGCCTGCTTGCCACCCCTCAACCCACAGGGCAGGGATTTCAGAGACTATTCCCAGGGCCCATCACAGATGGGGTTTAAACTCTCATCAGACAGGAGCCAATTTCCCCAGCTCATTATTCCAAACCAAATTAGGAGCAGCCTGGGCTGCGCCACTCGTGGCTTAATTGGGGCTCACAGACGCCCCCGCCAGGGCCTCCTTTCTTCCCCAGCAGGGCCGTGCCTTGAGGGAGCCAGGGGCTGCCCAGGCCCTGCCACCTGGGCCTGAACAGACGCCCCAGTGTAATCAATTAGAGCCAGGCCAGCCCGGCTCCTAATGGGGCGCCGCTGGGCAGCTGGGCCTGCCATCGATCCTGGCCCCTGGTGACCCCCTGGGAGGAAAGGCAGCCAAGAGAGCCACTCAGATGGCAGTCTCAGGGCCTTGGCCCCCACCCCCACCCAGCGCTGCTGCCCGTGGGCGGACGGAGTCTCCAAATAAAGGTCTGGCCCCATAGCACCTGCAGGCTGGACGTTGGTGTTCAGGCCCCAACAGAAGCAGAAATATTCAGGAAATACTGTCCTGTGGGGCCCAAGGGTTCCCTATTCTGGCCGGAGTCCAGCCAGGCCCAGGCCCACCCCTGCCAGGCCCCATCCCAGAGGCTGTGAATGGGCCGGGCAGAGGCAGGGTCAGAGGAGTTCTTTCTTCTTTGAAGAATCTTCTCTGGGCCTCAGGCTCCCTGCCCCATCACAAAGCTAGGTCAGGCAGGTGGGAAGTGGGGACGGGGCTGGGACAACCACAGAGTCCTACCTGGGGTCACAAGAAGGCCAG
Source organism: Solenodon paradoxus (assembly GCA_004363575.1). Taxonomy (NCBI): domain Eukaryota; kingdom Metazoa; phylum Chordata; class Mammalia; order Eulipotyphla; family Solenodontidae; genus Solenodon; species Solenodon paradoxus. Next base: position 7,452 of record RJWH01004447.1, on the reverse strand, counting down.
GTGGGGGCCCTCAGTATGCTGTCAGTGCTGTCTGAGGCCCCCTGTCCACCCCTCAAGAAGCCTGGGAACCCGGGAGGTGGGGTGGAAAAGAGTGGGAGGTGCAGACACGACAGAGGCGCTGAAGCTGAGTGCGCGGCCCTGTGGGGCCAAGGGAGTGTGACCCAAGAGCCGCGGCTTCTTTGGGTCTAGATTATTCTGTGTCCCCCATGAGGACATGCAGGAGACTGGAGAACAACTTGCGGAGGGCTGTGCACTGGAGTCTGTGTTTTTGAGCTGGTGTGAGTGGGCCTGCGATGGCGCGTGTGTGTGTGACTATGTCTGAGCCTCTGTGACTGCGTGCGGGTGTGTGAATGTGTGTGTCCACGTCGTGGCATGTGTTTCTCCCTCTGGGCCAGTGTGTGCGTCTCTGAGTCTGTGCACCTCAGGCCTTTGCTTCCCGCCCTGTGGACTCCAGGCCTGAGGGCACCCGCCTATGGGCACATCGCAGCCCTGCTGCTGGTGACACAAACTCGGAGAAATGAAAGGATGGAAAAAGGATGAAGTGTGCCTCTAGGGACACCCCTGAAAGCACACCCGAGTCTGAGCCTCAGTGCCTCTGTGTCCTCACACAGCCCTGGGGGTTAGTTACTGGCCCATTCTACAGATGAGCAGAGTGAGGTTGGGAGAAGTCAGGCTCTGACCCAAACCAGGCCTTGAGGAGACAGAAAGGTACTTAGGTTTCCTGTGGAGCTGATGCCCTCTGAGGCTTCACTTCATAACAGATAATAATGAACACTCGTGGGCCCCAAATCCTGTGAGGTAGAGGCTCCATTTTACAGATGGAGAAACTGAGGCACTGCCAGGTTAGTAACACAGTTGGTATTACGAGGCAAGTCTCAAACAGGCAGACTGGCTCCTGGTCCCCACTGTGGGGCGTCACTGGTGCGTTGGGAGGGAGGAGGGGGCCCGGTCCTGCCGGGAGTGTAACCAGCATCTGGGAAATCCTCATGGAAGAGAGACCTGTATGAGGAGAGACTGGGGTCGGGGGGTGGACGCTCTCTAAGTTCTAGCCTGTTTCAGGTGGGGTGACAAGGGGAAACTGAGACCAAAGCAGGTGAGAAACTCACCCAAGATCACACATCCAGGGACAGAAGTGTGAGGTGGGAAGCCGGCTGGGGTCTTGCAGGTCGCATTAACTGTGATTCTGCACATAGTCTTGTGCCAGGACCTGACTGTGCTTCAAAGCTAGTGGCGCCTCAGTTTCCCTCTCTGTGAAATGGGGGCATCTAGCTCACAGGGTCTGGGGAGTTTGCAGAAGAGCCTCTCTGCCTTAGTGCCGTCATGAACACTATTCGAGCTGCTGTGAATCCTACTCCCTCCCCCCTAAAAAACAGGCAGCAGAACCAGGGCAGGGCGGGGTGAGAGGACTCATAACTGGCACAGAGCAAGTGCTGTCACAGTGTCCATTTTCTTCATCATCATCATCCCCATCATTCCTAGAATGCTGTCTTTGTTAAGGTACATTTGCCTCCTTGTCGCTGTCACTCAAGAGTCCACAAGCCAGAATTAGCTCACCCATTTTACAGATGCAAAACTGAGGCCCAAGGAGAAGGCACTTCCCAAGGTCACCCTGAAGCCTATGAGCAGTGAGGCTGCTCCACCCTGGGGCCAACCCTGCACCCACCGTGGCATGTCAGCCCCTCGTCTACTGGGCTGGGCTGGAGGAACTGGAGCCAGGAGGACAAAGAGAGGTGGGGGCCAAAGTCCCCTCGGGGCCTTCAAGGCCATGGTGCCTGGCGAGTGCGCTGCGGTCCAGCCACTGGGCGCAGGCTGGCTAATTGCCGACGCACGGCCACTGCCCTGGACCGTGACACAGGCCCCTGACAGATGTGATTTATGAGGGCCCTCGGCAAAGCGGAACCCATTCAATTGCCTATTACCTCACTTAGCAGACACCTTGTCACCGCCCGAGAGCCGGGTGTTAAAAATACAAACCAGGCAGCCTCGGGCCCTGGGCTCCTGCGCCCTCCACCTGCTCTGAGCCAGATAACGCCCCCCACCCGCGGCCGGCCGGCCAACTGGCCGGCCAGCTGACTCCAGCCAGGTCAGGGTTGGGGACAGGATGGACACAGAGGCCAGATTGGTGACGGGGGTGTTCTCAAGCCTCAGTGTCGGGATGGGGCCGCAGGACAGCAGAGCAGACACCAGCTGCTGCAGGGATGGGCACACAGAGCTCAGGGAAGTATGGCTGCTGGTCCAAGGCAGTGACAAAGTCAGGGCTGAGTCACAGGGGTCTCAGGACCCCACTCTCGTGGCTCCGGTCTGAATAACCCACCCTGTGATGTCTCGACCCACTGCATGCCAGCTGCAAACCAGTTTGCAACTTCTGGGGCCCAAGCTGGCCAGCAGCACCTGCCCCGCTGGTTGCTGGGCCTGGTGTCTTGTGTCCTTCCTGCCTCGTGGCATTGCCTGTCTGGGAACGCTCACCCTCGGTGCTTCCCAGCAGTAGCTCCGAGGACTGCCTGTCACCCAGGCATATCCACAGTGGCTCCATCATGTGCTGGGCCCTGCACAAATGGCCAGTATGAGGCCCTGAGTTCAAAGTGATTCTGAATTTCAAATTTCCAAAATGGCCCTGGGAGAGCATGAGACCAGGCCCCGGCCTGCCCACCCGTGGGCCCCTTGGGCCTCAGAGGTCAGCCGCCCAGGATGCCCGCCCTCCCGCCGTGCCGAGAGCCCAGCGGGAGTCAGCATGGAGTGGCGCTCACTGCTGTTGCTCATTTAATCCCTGCAATTTCCTTGAGCGCCAAGGAGCAGTGATCAGCCTGTTTTCCCCGTGGCCTGGGGGTTAGGCGTGAGAACCACAGGGTAGGACCCGTGGCCTGGGGACAGTAGCCCTTCCACTTGAAGGCAGAAATGTGTGTCCGTGTCCCTGTGACTGTGTGCATGTCCATGTGAACATCCTCCTCCCTCCTGCCTGCCTGCCCGCTAGCCTTCATTCCTGCCTGCACCTCTCCTTTAAGAAAAAATACACTAATAAAATAAATATTATAAAGAAAAAAAGCACAAACTCCACATTCCCTGATCTTCCCCTTCAGAGCACATATCAGAGAGTATGGAACTAAACTGGAAAGTCATCTCCTACCCTGAATGGGACACGCTTGTTCACAGCTGTGTCCCAGAGACCAGAATTGTCCCAGCTCATAGTAGGTGTTCAGTAAATGTTTTTCAATTGAATAAGTGAGAGAGAAGACGGGAGGGAAGGAAAGGCCAAAGGCGGGAAGAGCTTGAAATTTGGTGCCTGTGGGCCTGGACCCTTGATGCAAGGACCATAATTGACCCCATCCCCATGTGCTATTATGTTCAGGGCACAGAGACCCTGAGTCAGATCCACCTCTGCCCCCTGCCAGCTCTGTGACCTCCAGAGATTCTCTAAGCTACTCGGGACCTCAGCTGCCTTACCTATAAAATGGATTATCAAGAGGATTGAATGAGTTAATATAGGAAGGGCAATGAGGCGAGTGTTTGACACATTACAGATGCTCTGTGGTTGTTGTTATTCTTTTTCTTTACCTCCCCAGCACTCAGCACTAGGTCAGGCACTCATGGGCTCCACTCAAATGCTATGCCATCATCACTGCCACTATCATCACCACCATCATCACCATCATCACCACCACCATAACCATCACCACCGCCATCATCATGATCATCATCACCATCATCATCATGACCACCACTGACACCATCACCATCACCACCATCATCACCGTCATCACCATCAGCATCACCAGCATCATCACTACCATCATCATGATCATCACCACCATCATCATCATGACCACCACTGACACCATCACCATCAGCACCATTGTCACCACCATCATCACCATCACCACCATCACCACCATCACCACCATCACCACCGCCATCATGATGATCATCATCATCATGACCACCACTGACACCATTACCATCATCACCATCGTCACCATCATCATCACCATCATCACCAGCATCATCACCACACCATCATCACCATCATCACCACCATCATCATGATCATCATCACGATCATCATCTCACCATCACCAAAATCATCATCACCATCATCATCACCATCCTCATCACCATCATAACCATCACCATCATCGACATCACTATCATCACTCAGGAATGTGGGTGGGCCATTCCTGGCAGTGAGAATCACTCATCTTGATAATTTTCTGAGACTCACACGGGTCTGTAAGTCTGAGAGTTTCCCCAGATCTGCTCCTCCTTTACCCTGCAGACCCTGAGAGGTGGTGGACCCAGAACTCTCCCCAGAAGGGCTCTGGGATTGCACACAGCATGCTCACTCATGACTCGCCCACCTCTATGGGACTTCAGACAGGTTTAGAAGCAATATTAATAGAAGTCAGAATTGAGGTATTCATCCAACAAATACTCCTGACTCACTTGGGAGCTGAAGAAGCAGAGACTAAATCGATATGGCCTTTGCTTCAAGGCACTCACATTTCAAGAGAACCAATGGTGGCATAAATTAGAATCTGGGGTCTGTGGGAACCATCAGGGACACTTCCAGGCATTGAAGCCAAAATAGGAGGAAGAGGAGGAGGAGGAGGGAGAGGAAGAGGAAGAGAAATAAACTGGGGGAGGTAAGGAGTAAGGGAGATTTCAGGTAGAAATAACAGTGCATGCAAAACCTTAGGACCTAAAAAAATTGTGAAGAACTCAAAGAAATGCAGCAGAATGGAAACAAAGAAAAAGAAGGGGAGTGGCAAAAGAGGCATGTCCTCCTACCACTGGAAGGAAAAGGATCCAATCATGTGGGTCCTCCATTTGTTCATCTATTCACTCATTCAGCAGTTAATGAACTCCATGCCAGGCCTGGAGTGGGGAGAGGAAGACAAACAGGAGAAGACATGAGAGGTGTGGGGGAGGTCAAAGGTCCTGCGTAGAGTAGGTGAGGAAGGTATCAGGGAAGACTGCCTGGAGGTGAGAACTCCAAACAATCTAGAAAACACCTTCTCCTCATGCTCTTTAATGGAACTCAGATGTCAAGGAAACAATTCGCTCCAAAATTCTCCCAGCTATCGAGGACGAGCAAAGTCTGAATTCTCTGGTGAGCTGGATACATATCACTCACTCGCTCGTTCATCCATTCATTCATTCTGCTGGGCATTCACTCGGACCAGCGGAGGAAGCTCAGACCCATCCAAAGAAGTGTAAACAAACACGTGCGCATCAGCGTCCAGGGCGGGAAACGTGGGACCCTGACACTAGTGGGCCGCAGAATCACCGGGGAGCTTTTAAAACCAGATTTTCAGGCCCACCTCCGTCTGGCTCGGTTCTCAGGTCAGGGCAGGAGTCTGTGTCCTCCCCTAGAAAGACAGAGATGGCTCAGCCTGGCACCACCTGCCAACTGTCACTTCGGAGTCTGGCCCTGAGGGGCACTGAGTCCCGAGGGGTGCTAGCCACGATGGGGTAGCAGCCAGCAGAGGCTCCTGCTGACCTCAGGTCTTATTTTAGTCTCTGGTGTGTCCCCAGGAGACCTGAGGAGAGGAGGGTGGGTGTTTTACAAGGGGGATTTGCACGGGTATTTTGAATCCAGATGGAGGGTCAGGCTGGCCCTCCAGCCCAGCAGGCGGAGAAGCCAGGTGCTGAAACCGAATAGCACGCCACCCCGGAGCAGTCTGTCTCGCAGGGGGCTTTGTATCTGGGGCGTGGGGGGTGTGAGTCTCAGAAGAAAAGCGAGGCTGGGGGCTCGAACACATTTCACAGCAATCACTGAGGTTTGTCAACCCAAAGCAGTGGCATAGCTCTACTCAAGCCCAAGTCCTCATGACAGCGGGCAGGTTTCCTGCTAAAAGGCAGCCGCGGAGCCTAAGCCAGGCCATGCCAGGTGGGTGATTAACAAATGACGTTAATACAGCCCACACTTCCACGGTTGCACCGCCAGCACCCTCTCCCCCACATGACCAGTGACACAGTACTCATTCTGACAGGTGAGAGAAAGCTGCCAACCCACCTGGGGACCCCATGAGCCTTTCCCCGCCAGGCCATCTCCCCAGCCCACCCAGCCCTAATGCCTACTCCAATGGGTCTCCCCCCAGTCAGGGGTCACAGGGGTCAGCATGATGCCCAGCACCTGGGGCCTTGGCTCACACCAGCCAGGTGGGAGCAGAAGGCAGCCCGGTGAGAGGCATGGACTGAAGCGCGGGTTCAAAGGCTAGTGTTGCCCAGGCCTGGCTGTGCCTCCTTAGGAAGGCTGCCGACCTTCCTGTGCCTCAGCTTCCTCTTCTGTCCACTTTTCCCCCCAGCATAGAGGGCTGGAGCAAGAAAGCAGGACCTGCAGCCGGAACCAAGGCCAATGGGGCCGGGAGGTGCCCAGTGAGCACCGTTCCCCACTGTGGGAGCGACAGCTAGGGGCGGTGGGCAGTGCCCGAGGGGCCGTAGACACAGGCTGCCCTGAGTCCAGGCTGATCATGGCCAGCGCGACTCAACAGCATCGGCCCTAGAACTGGTCGGGCCCCTCCTGAGCAGCCGGACTGAACCAGCTGAAGTCCTTTCTACCCTCAAACTGTGAGCCTGAAAGTCAACATGCAAGTCCCGTCGGGGGAGGGGACCTCTCTGCTGGAGACAGGGGTGCAGGGCGGGGTGCAGGGCACTCACGTCCCCGGGTGACAGAGAAGCAGGCTGGCCAATGCGGGCAGGGCGGGACATGGGGATGCCCCAGAAGCCTGGCTGTCGGAGATGCAGGACTGGCATTTCAGGGGCGCCCAGCAGGACCAGGTGGAGGAGGCAGCCTGGCATGGGCGGGTGTGCGGCCTGGGGCCTGTGCATGACAGCCAGCCACCGGGTGGACAGAGCTGAGGCTGCATGAAGGTCTCAAGCGGGTGTGTGAAAGGTAGTAATTTTGTTCACGTGTGAGTGTGTGTGTGTGCACGAGTGTGAGCTTGTGTGTGCATGTGGTGTGTGTGTGAGGCCACGAGTGTGTGTGTATGTGCATATGTGTGAGCATGTATGCAAGCATGCGAGTGTGTGCATGTGCATACTGTGTGTGAGTGGATGAGAGTGTGTGCATATTGTGTGTATACTGTGTGTGAGTGTGTGTGCATATTGTGTGTGTGAGTGGGTGAGAGTGTGTGCATACTGTGTGTATACTGTGTGAGTGTGTGTGCATACTGTGTGTATACTGTGTGAGTGTGTGTGCATACTGTGTGTGTGAGTGTGTGTGTGTGCATACTGTGTGTATACTGTGTGAGTGTGTGTGCATACTGTGTGTGTGAGTGGGTGAGTGTGTGTGCGCATACTGTGTGTGGGTTTGTGTGCATACTCTGTGTGTGTGTGTACTGTGTGTATACTGTATGATTGTGTGTGCATACTGTGTGTGTGAGTGGGTGAGTATGCATGCATACTGTGTGTGAGTGGGTGAGTGTGTGTGCATACTGTGTGTGTGAGTGGGTGAGT